>LBNU01003116.1:109541-144646 GCA_014162995.1 Artemisia annua
GTCATAACCTTTGGACTCTAGTCACTGCATTTCTGACCAAACACCATGGAATGGTTAAAAATTTTGGTTGTTATGCAGAACCGTTAAATCACTAAAAAAATATTTGGATTGCATAAAGATCAAACCTTGGAATAATAGGTAACGAATATCAAATTTACAATCGATCAAACATTAATGTTCATTCCTTAAGGTCAACAATTTGTGCTTGTGATTCTTAATGAGTTATGAGGTTATCCAACTGCCATTTATTTATAACAAAATGATGTTTTTCTTATAGACTTAAGACAGTTTTAGCTAATGTATAACCACTATGGTAAATTTGTCAATACTATAATCTTAGAAAATTGATGATGACTAACTCAAGGTACTAAAAGTTTACCATTATGTATACCCACTATTGTCAATAACTCAATACTATGCATTATTACATGCACTATTACCTGCACTACAGGAGCTGCAAAAGAGAGCGGGACTTTATAATTACATGATGCCTGTGCAATTTCGGATCTTCAAATGTCTCACTGCATGATGATTGAATCTGCGCAAAGTGGTCAAGTTAATATACAGATTTCCAATCAAAATTTTATTGTGAGGATAAAAAGTTTATTATTGCAATTCATATACAAAATGGGTCTGACATTCATACATCTTTTATACTAGCAAATAGATGTAGTAATCGAATCCCAGCACGCTTTGAGAAGTGGGTTCACACATGTGCTACTGAATGGGCTAGTACAGAGGTGGTGCTGAACCGATCAGCATTCGGTGTGTGTTTCAGGTTCAAATTTTTTTATAACAACGATTCAAGTTGGGTTGTATTTCATTGCTAATGGACCAAACGGGTAACATATAGAGAAATTATTTAAATGACTTAAAACATTGTATTTCATAATCTTCTATACATAAATTAAAAAATAATATCCACCTCAATTGTGGTAGTGTTGATATTGCTTGAGTTTCCAAAAATCGACAATGCGAAAGCGGGTTGGCTTGAGTCCAACGATGCAAATAGCGGGTCTTGATCATGTGTTACCTCGTTTTCATACCGTCTTGTAAATTAACATAACTCATAACGAATTAGAAACACAGCATAATTGTAGAAATCACACTAACCTAGAAGATGGATTTGATCATGGATTTGTCATTCTCTACAAGCTTGTGCTCTTGCTGCAGAAAGATCCAGAATCGATGTAAACATAATGGATAGTTAGATACACACCCAATAGTAATCATATAAAACTAAAATCGATTGAATAAAAGCTCTTAATTGATTAATTCATAAGATTAGTATATATTTGAAATATTATTCTTTATGTAGTCATATTAGGCACTAATTATCACTAACCAATTAAGATTTTTTGGACAAAAAAGTATTTTCTTCCTCCCAACCCATACCCAAAAGTTATCCAACCCGTACCCAAAATACCAGTTTGGATCCGTTACCCAACCTGCCCAGACCACTCATTTTTCCGCCTCTACTATCAATATAGTTCGTTGAACCTACTTTAATTGGCAGTGAGCAACTGCAAGTCTGCAACCTCAACCAAGTCAGCTGATAATTCTGCAAAACCTTAAGAAAATTGACATGAAATTACATTGAACATGCTTAAACGTTTATTTTTTCTATGATAGTTGTTATTACACAAACATAATTTGCTTAAGACACAAATACCTTCTTCTGGATTTCCAAATTTGGCCAACTCTTGAGCACATCGAACAGCCATTCTAGCAGCCCTAAACTCAAAAGCTTCCACTACTGCACCATGATTTAGCCACCCTTCAGCTGCATTCCATTGTAATTAATAAAGGTATTTATTGATTAGTTACTTATAAAAAACACGTCTGAGTCTTAATCATAAAGATGAGTTTACCGGTTTCAACAGCAGAATTTTTCTGCATCAGGGATGCCACTCGTCCTATATAAGCTGTTGTCCTTACTCGCTTTTTGTGTCCCAAATCAGAGACCGCCTTAACAAAAAACCTTGCAACATAAAATGTTCTGAACCAAAACATAAAGTTAATTAGATGACAACCCTACTAATCATTACTTCCCATTGGCCAACACTCAATATTGCCGTTCAAAAAATATGAAATTACAGAATACGAAAATGATACAATGTAACAGATACTTATAACTTTTAAACATGCCAACAATCTGAAAACTTATTAACATATTCCTTAGGTAAAAAACCTATCCTCAAGTTGATCAATTAATTTCTGCTCCTAATCAAGTTTGACTACGGAAAGTTAAATTCTAAGAGGGATGTATTTGATACGCCCCAAAGTTAGTTCAAATAAGAGACACGTGCCTGGCACGTGACAACCACAAATCAGTTAAATACACCATGCCCCTTCCTTTTGTTTCTATAGAAACACACTCCATATAAATGAGAACCAATACAAAAATATTGGATCGAGAATATATAAAATAACCAAAGATAACTGATGTAGTTTTCACTTACCTATGTTTGCCATTGTCGTGAATATCATTGGTTTGGCTTGAGGATAGGCAAGTCGCAATATTATCTATAAAACGATCAAGGTGACCCACAACCACTATCACCAAGCAAAGCCCAAGGCTCGAAGCCACCTGCATAAAATACACATAAATATCGCATTCATACACTATCACAAATATTTGGTGTGCAACCTTAAAACATAGATTCAAAAAACTCATTCAGACATTAACACAAACACTTGGTGTGCAACATTAAAAGAACAAATATAGTCACTAAAATATATTCCAAAATATGAAAAACAGAATGAAAACAAACCTAATGTGAACTAATCAAATTGATTACTGACTTTGGATGATGAATAAAATTCAAAGCTTTAAATAAGAACATAACACGTTAAGTGGTTTAACCTTCGATTTGTGCATCGAAAACGCAATCGTGCTCAGTAGATGATCAGCTATTTGAAACTGTCTCTCCCATTCATATAATTGTTGCGTGGCTTAAACAAATTGAATGATTAGTTTTTTGAATCTGGTATTGTGAAAGAGGAATGATTTGAGAATAATTATAATAAATGATTTTTTTNGCCAACACTCAATATTGCCGTTCAAAAAATACGAAATAACAGAATACGAAAATGATACAATGTAACAGATACTTATAACTTTTAAACATGCCAACAATCTGAAAACTTATTAACATATTCCTTAGGTAAAAAACCTATCCTCAAGTTGATCAATTAATTTATGCTCCTAATCAAGTTTGACTACGGAAAGTTAAATTCTAAGAGGGATGTATTTGATACGCCCCAAAGTTAGTTCAAATAAGAGACACGTGCCTGGCACGTGACAACCACAAATCAGTTAAATACACCATGCCCCTTCCTTTTGTTTCTATAGAAACACACTCCATATAAATGAGAACCAATACAAAAATATTGGATCGAGAATATATAAAATAACCAAAGATAACTGATGTAGTTTTCACTTACCTATGTTTGCCATTGTCGTGAATATCATTGGTTTGGCTTGAGGATAGGCAAGTCGCAATATTATCTATAAAACGATCAAGGTGACCCACAACCACTATCACCAAGCAAAGCCCAAGGCTCGAAGCCACCTGCATAAAATACACATAAATATCGCATTCATACACTATCACAAATATTTGGTGTGCAACCTTAAAACATAGATTCAAAAAACTCATTCAGACATTAACACAAACACTTGGTGTGCAACATTAAAAGAACAAATATAGTCACTAAAATATATTCCAAAATATGAAAAACAGAATGAAAACAAACCTAATGTGAACTAATCAAATTGATTACTGACTTTGGATGATGAATGAAATTCAAAGCTTTAAATAAGAACATAACATGTTAAGTGGTTTAACCTTCGATTTGTGCATCGAAAACGCAATCGTGCTCAGGAGATGATCAGCTATTTGAAACTGTCTCTCCCATTCATATAATTGTTGCGTGGCTTAAACAAATTAAATGATTAGTTTTTTTGAATCTGGCATTGTGAAAGAGGAATGATTTGAGAATAATTATAATAAAGGCTTTTTTTGATCAATCAAATTAATTGTGGTTGTGTAACTTTTGGGGGAAGGATTTGAATTGTGAGTAATTTTATGGAATGAGTTACAGTTTATGAATAAACTTGCCTTGCTTATCCCTTGATTGTGAGGAATAAATGTAGTTAGGGTACATGTTTTGAAATTAATGCATGTAGTATTTGTTTTGAAAGCTTTAAACAAAAAACCTCAAGTGATCTAGTGGTTGATATTCTCATGTATTGAAGGGAAGGTCATGGGTTCGAGTCCCATGGAATAGCCTTTTTATTAGTCCGGATTTTAATGCTTGGGGAGTGTGTGCCACGTAGGCAATCTAGTCTTCAATGAGGTGGCATAGATACGCTTATGTGGCGCTATCATGTTAGGCTATTATATAGTGGTTGATTGCTCTTGCTCATCATTCGGTCTATAAAAGTCATAAAGGGATAATCTTTATAAAATCTAATTAAATTGGACAAACATATACACATATAAACGTATTGTTATGAGGACTAACCCATGTTGCAAGTATCTAAATGGTCATCTAACCCATTTTGGAACTTTCACATGTGAGGATTTCTTGTTTGTTGCATGTTGTGCTTTTTATGTAGCTAGGCCACCGCAAAGGTGAGGCTCTTGACCCATGGATCCCCGCCTTGAAACAAGGGGGAGCAACGATCTAGGGGGAGCTATGTTCAAGGGGAAGCACGTTCGGGTGCTATTGGAACAAGCTACTTTCCCATTCAATGGAAGTCCCACCTTTTTGATTTGACAAAAGGGGGAGAAAGAAAGAAAGAGTGAAGACCTATTCAAGTCTAAAGAAACAAAGGCTTCACCAAATTACAAGGCAAGGTCAAGACGCAAGCTACATCAAAGGCGCGCTTTGTCTTCGCTACGTTTTGTAATTTTATTTACTTTCGGATTTTATTTGTCATCATCAAAAAGGGGGAGATTGTTGAGGCAACATTATCAAGATCTCCTAATGTTTTAATGATGACAAATAAACATACGAAACACATAAAATATCAAACAGTAGCCAAATTCCCCAGAGCCCAAATCTGCTCCTGGCGCGCTGCCCGCGCGTCAACGCGCGGGTGACGCGCCAATCCACTGTATGGCTTCGGGCGAAATTTAAAAGTCGGCTTTCCCCTTACACGATAAATGTGGATCTTTCAATACAGGTATGAATATGCTATGTGCTTAATTGAGAACACTCGAAACAAGTTATGGGATTAGAGAGATCCAACTTTTAAAAGCACCCATTTACGGGAAAACGCCAACTCATGTTTTCTAACTATCGCCTCTAGCCAAGGCTTTTCCAAACTTAGGGAGCTTATATATTTCACGTAACATCATGTGAAAGCATCCATTTGCTCATATCCCGTGCTTACGTCTTCTCTAATTACGTAACGGGTTTACTCCCTTATTGGTCAAACTAAGTCAAAGGTCACTTTGCGTAAACGCATCCTTTCCCACTTGGGTTATGCTTTACATCAAGGAAAAGCACTTAACTTGTTTGAACCAAGGTATTAGTTGAGAACGTCGAGTCCTGGAAAGTCACGAGATATGAAACTATAGATTCTCGACGTTATGTTACTTGAACTTATAAGTAACCTATGAATTTATCAACTCATAATCTTAATTGTCTAAACACTTTCTTCTTAATGACAATTAGATTATGTCTTAATTTCTTAATCTTGTTTACAAAATGACAACTACACCAAATCTCCCACAATCCTTCCCAAAATCATTCCCAACATTCTCTTACAATATTCTCTTACACTTCTTACACAATGTGTACCTTGTGTCTCCCCTTACTCACACACAACCTTCACATACTCCCACACAAGATTCTCTCAATCTACCAACTTCCCATACAATCCTTATACGCACACTTATACACCTTGTGTACACATACTAAGATTTCAAAATACACACACTACTCTCACAACCATCTCCTCTCTACACACACTAGCCAACTCACCATATCTTACCATATCCAACTCATATATTCTCTTACACAATCTCTTACACTATTACATATTCCCTTACACACTTTACATCTCAACCATCCATTCCCTTACAACACATCTCAACCCTCCATATTCAACACATGGGAATTATTTGAAAGCCAAAGGAGGCTCCCTTTGATACTAGCCATCCAATTCAAACAAAACCATCTCAACCATCCATCACATTCTTTCCCCCCAAGCAAAGGAATATACCTTTAGAATATTCTGTCTCCAACCCAACCATGGTTACCCTAACCTAACTATGGTTAGTTCTCTACACCTAACCTAACCATGGTTACTTTCTAACCCAACCTCACATACTCTTCCCTATGGAGGAATATCCCATGGCATATTCTCTTCTCTATTATGCCATGTGAGGAATACCATTTCTACCCCTACCAAATTACCCTTTCTACTCTTCTACCCTTGGTATTTAGTTTTCTTATAAACACTTCACAAAACATTTTCCAAATTGGCTATTTGAGTTGGTAAACCTTAGATTGATTAATGTTAAGGTTTAGTGTGAAGTACAATTGAGGGTTTAGCAAGGATAGGTATTTACAAGGACCAACACCCAAGTTTTGGGAAAACTTGAGACAGAGTCCTGGCGCGCTGCCCGCGCGTTGACGAGCGGGTGACGTGCCGGCCTCGGTAAATTTTTCCCAAGTTTGGGTCTTGGCCTATAAATACCCCCCTTGCCTCTTCTATTCCTCACCTCTTGCCATTATTCTTTCTCTCTATATTCTTTCTCTCTAATCTCTCTAATTCTATCTTGTGTTCTTAGTTAAACACTAACATTCTTTGAAAGAACACATCTCCTTGCAAGGGAAGAATCACAAGAACTTAATCCACTCTTGTGATTGTGTCAAAGGTCTTCTTATCTATACCCTTTCTATTACAATCGAGTCTCTAGGTTAGGTTAGGGCTTGGTTGAACAAACACTTATTCATTCATTCAATTGTTTGTAAGGGAAGTCTTGTGCCTTGGTGACCAAGCCTAGATCATTGGGGATCTAGTTGGGGTTTGATACTTCCGAGTGGAAGTTTTGGTTGTGGTCTTGGTGACCAAAGGTTAAGTCGAATCACGAGATTCTTTAGGGTGGCTTCCGAGGGCGGAATACCGTGGGAGTAACTCCTTCTTTGTGAGCATCAATATTGTTGAATATTGGTGGAGTTTATTGTAACGGTTTATAGTCCACCGAAAGGATTATACTAGTTGAATAGTATCAAGTCGTGGATTCGCAACTGGACGTACGGATGGTCTAAACCCCCCATCTGGAACCAGTATATATCGTGGTGTCTTTTACTCGCTTTATATACTTTGGATTATGCTTGTGATAGTGGTAGTTCTCTTCTAGACCACTTGGTGTTCTTCTAGGCTTAAAGATTTTAAACGTTCTAAAAGCCGAAGAAACAGTATTCACCCCCCCTCTACGGTTCCACAACATTAGCAACTTTCGTTAGCTTCCCGAAGAATCTTTATTTGAAGCATGGGAACGCTATAAGCTTTCAATCGATCGGTGTCCAAACCATAACGTGTTACTTGTCACCATAATAGATACTTTCTATAATGGTTTAACATTGAGACACCAAGACACTATCAATGCTGCTGCTGGTGGGACCTTTATGAAAAGGAGACCCGAAGAGTGCTACGATCTCATTGAAAACATGACTGCCCCCATAACTTTTGGGATTCCTCAGCTAAGCGGGGAGAGTCATGTAAATCTATCACTCCAGCATCTGATGAAATAGTGACTCTCACTAAAAAGGTTGATGATTTGTCCACGGCTATTTTGAGGATGTACCAAACAAACCAAAATCCTCAAGTCAAAGTCATTAACCAGAGTTGTGAAACTTGTGGAGGTCCGCATCCATATTCCGAGTGTCCAGCCACCAGAGCTTACACTCAAGAGAACGTATATGCTACTCAAGGTTCCTATAATTCGGGAGGTAATGGTTACCAACCGCAAGGAGACCGTAATCTTCTCTGCTATCGTTCTAACAATTTCCTTGGACCACCCGGTTTCAATCAGAACCAAAATGTCCAAAACCGTAACCAATACCAAAACCAGAATCGAATGAACCAAGGTTTTCATAATCAAGGGAATTTCAATCAAATCCAAAACCAAGGTTTCCAAAACCAAGGAAACTTTAACAGAAATCAAGGTCAAAACAATTTCAATCAGGGAAATAATTTTCAGGGGAATGGTAACCAAAACCAAAGGAATTATCAAAACCAAAGTTTCAACCAAAACAACCGAGTTCAAAATTTACCTAATCAAACTCAAACTGTTGTTCAAGCTCAACCATCATCCTCTGATGAGTTGTTGAAACAATTCATGAAATCCCAAGAAGAAACCAATCGGTTGTTGGTCAGTCAGATCACAGAACTGAAGAAGTCTTTAAATGATCGACCCTCGGGCTCAGGTACTCTTCCTAGCAATACGATCGCTAACCCGAGGGGCGATGTAAAGGTGATCACAACCAGAAGTGGTGTTTCATATGATGGACCCACGATTCCTACTACCTCTTCTTCTCCTCCCAAGGTAATGGAACGTGAACCTGAGGCGACAACGGACAAAGTGCAATTTTCTAGCCCACAAAGTACCGCACACGTCCATCCTCAAGTTGTCCCAAAACCCAAACCCAAAGTTGTCTTTGAACCCCTAGAAACTCCCGTTGAAATCCCAAAATCTAAACCTTCGATACCTTATCCATCACGTCTAAACGAGCAAAAGCTCTGCGAAAAATCTAGTCATCAAATGGATAAGTTCTTTCAAATCTTTCAAGATTTGCATTTTGACATAAGCTTTGCGGATGCTATCATCTTGATGCCCAAGTTTTCATCAACAATCAAACACTTGTTAAGCAACAAGGAAAAACTGTTTGAAATGGCTAAAACTCCATTGAACGAGAACTGCTCAGCATTTCTATTGAAAAAGCTTCTTGAAAAGCTTGGAGATTTTGGAAAATTTCTCATTCCATGTGCTTTTCCAGGGATGGTTGAATGTTTCGCCTTTGCCGATCTTGGTGCAAGCATAAACCTGATGCCTCATTCAGTATGGAAGAAACTTTCTCTTCCTGAACTTACTCCTACCTGCATGACTCTTGAGCTTGCAGATCATTCCATATCTCGTCCGCTTGGCATTGCCGAGGACATATTCGTGAAAGTAGGAAAGTTCCATTTTCCGGCTGACTTCGTGATTGTTGATTTCGATGCTGATCAGAGGGTTCCTCTCATTCTTGTAAGAGGATTACTAAGAACAGGGCGTGCTCTGATTGATGTATTTGAGCAAGAAATAACATTACGTGTTGGTAATGAAGCGGTTACCTTTAACCTTGATCAAACTTCGAGATACTTCGCAAACTATGATTCTGAGTCGGTTAACCGAACAGATATCATTGATGTTGCTTCTGATGAGTATACTCAAGAAGTTCTTGGTTTTTCTAATAATTCTTCGAGTGGCAATCCCACTCCTTCTTCTGAACCTATCATAGCCGACTCTTCCCCTTCTCTCCGTTTGAGGGAAGTGACTTCATCTTGGAAGAGATCGAGGCTTTTCTCAAAAGTGATTCAATTCCAGAGGGAATTGATAACAATGAGATTGATCCGGAGGGAGATATTCTTCTTCTTGAGAAATTGTTAAATAAAGACAATTCTCCTCCTCTTCCTCTAAAAGAACTTCATAATGAGGAAATCAAATCTGTTGATAAAACTGATGAATTTCCTGAGGTCGAACTCAAAGACTTACCACCTCATCTCGAATATGCATTTTTGGAGGGTAATGATAAATTACCCATCGTAATTGCTAAGGATTTGAGTGATGAGGAGAAAACGGCTCTCATAAAAGTCTTAAAGTCACACAAGCAAGCCATTGCTTGGAAACTCTCTGACATTAAGGGTATTAACCCAAAATTTTGTACACACAAAATCTTAATGGAGGATGACTTTAAACTAGCAGTTCAACAACAAAGAAGGGTTAATCCTAAAATCCATGAGGTTATCAAACAAGAGGTTCTCAAACTTCTTGATGCCGGCTTAATTTACCCAATCTCTGATAGTCCTTGGGTGAGCCCCATTCACTGTGTGCCCAAAAAGGGAGGTATCACAGTCGTTCAAAATGATGAAAATGAGTTAATTCCTACACGACTGGTTACGGGATGGCGTGTGTGCATTGACTATCGAAAGTTAAATGAAGCCACCCGTAAAGACCACTTTCCTCTACCCTTCATGGACCAAATGCTCGAGAGATTAGCGGGAAACGAGTACTACTGTTTTCTCGATGGTTTCTCGGGTTACTTCTAGATTCCCATTTACCCACAAGACCAAGAAAAGACCACATTTACATGCCCTTACGGAACTTTTCCCTACCGACGTATGTATTTTGGCTTATGTAATGCTCCTGGCACGTTCCAAAGGTGTATGATGGCTATATTCCACGACATAATCGGGACAACTATGGAGGTCTTTATGGATGATTTCTCGGTCATCGGAGATTCTTTCCAATCATGTCTCTCCCATTTAGAAAACATGCTTAAACGTTGTGAAGATACAAATCTTTGTCTAAATTGGGAGAAGAGCCATTTTATGGTCAAAGAGGGCATTGTCCTCGGCCATAAGATTTCTAAGAACGGGATTGAGGTTGATAGAGCTAAAGTTGATGTTATTGCTAAACTACCTCCTCCCACAACCGTCAAAGGTGTTAGAAGTTTTCTCGGTCATGCCGGTTTCTATCGTAGATTCATACAAGATTTTTCTAAAATCGCCCGGCCTATGACTCATCTCCTTGAGAAGGATGCTCCTTTTATCTTCTCACCTGAGTGCATCAAAGCTTTTCAAACTTTGAAGAAAAAGCTCACTGAAGCACCCATCTTAGTTGCCCCTGATTGGGACTTGCCTTTTGAGCTAATGTGCGATGCAAGTGACTTTGCTATCGGTGCAGTCTTGGGGCAACGAAAAGCAAAACACTTTCAGCCTATACACTACGCAAGTAAAACAATGACCGAGGCTCAAACTCACTACACCACTACGGAAAAAGAATTATTAGTTGTGGTGTATGCGTTTGAGAAGTTTCGCCCATACTTGATCTTGACGAAATGCGTAGTGTACACGGATCACTCGGCTCTGAAATACCTCTTTGCAAAACAAGATGCAAAGCCGAGATTGCTCCATTGGGTTCTCCTCCTACAAGAATTTGATATCATCATACGTGATAAAAAAGAAGCTGAGAACCTAGTTGTTGATCATCTGTCCCGATTGGAAAACCCTCACCAAGATGTAGTCGAGAAACAGGAAATAAATGAAACATTTCCTCTCGAGACACTCAATGCGGTTTCTTTTCGTGGAGATTCTACTACCCCATGGTTTGCTGACTATGCAAACTACCATGCGTGTAACTTTGTTGTGAAAGGGATGTCGTCCCAACAGAAGAACAAATTCTTCAAAGATGTGAAATATTACTTTTGGGACGACCCTTACTTGTTCAAAATCTGTGCGGATCAAGTCATCCGGCGATGTGTTTATGGTCAGAAAGCCATTGACATTCTCAAGGCTTGCCATGCTGGACCTACTGGGGGACATCATAGTCCTAACTACACCGCCAAAAAGGTGTTTGATTCCGGATTCTATTGGCCCACGATTTATATGGATGCCCACGAATTAGTCAAGGCTTGTGACGCTTATCAACGTCACAGGAATATTTCACAAAGAAATGAAATGCCACAAAATGCCATTCAAGTTTGTGAAATTTTAGACGTCTTGGGCATTGACTTTATGGGGCCGTTTCCGTCTTCTCGAGGGAACAAGTACATACTCGTGGCGGTGGATTACTTATCGAAATGGGTTGAAGCAAAAGCGCTCCCCACCAACGATGCCCGAGTAGTTGTGAAGTTTTTGAAATCTCTTTTTGCTCGATTCGGAACTCCCCGTGCTATGATTAGTGATCGCGGTACTCACTTTTGCAATGACCAATTTGCAAAAGTCATGCTTAAGTATGGTGTCACTCACCGTCTTTCTACCGCATATCACCCACACACTAGTGGACAAGTGGAAGTCTCCAACCGTGGTATAAAAAGGATTCTGGAAAGGACCGTAGGAGAAAACCGTGCTTCCTGGTCAGACAAATTAGATGATGCACTTTGGGCCTTTCATACAGCTTACAAAACACCCATCGGGTGTACTCCATACAAGCTAGTGTACGGAAAGGCGTGTCATCTACCGATCGAGTTTGAGCACACAGCCTATTAGGCCTTGAAGCATGCCAACTTTGACCTTCAAACAGCGGGTGATCACCGTAAAGTTCAACTCAATGAATTAAATGAACTTCGTGATCAAGCTTACGAGAACTCTTTGATCTACAAAGAGAAAACAAAGAAGTTCCATGACTCCAAAATCAAGAACCGCGTTTTCAACATTGATGACCAAGTTCTTCTTTTCAATTCTCGATTGAAGATTTTTTCGGGTAAACTCAAAACCCGTTGGTCTAGACCATTCACCGTTGCTCAAGTATTCCCTTATGGAACCGTCGAGTTATCTCAACCCGCTGGTCCCAATTTTAAGGTGAACGGTGATAGGTTGAAGCATTATTTTGGAGGGGACATACCACCCATGGTTGTCCAGGATCTCCAAACCTTCCCCATGAACCATTGAATTCGGGGTCGAGTCCGGCTAGTGAATCAGTTAACGAAAACGTTAGCACCACATGGGTGACAACCCATGTTTTTGACTTCTTTCTATTTTCTAACACTAAGTGTGGGGGAATTCCTCTGTTGTGCTTTGTTTGTGCGTTGTTTGCTCTTATTTTCAGGTTTTCCTTGGATCGTGATGATTGACGCGCCTGTTTTCAATCCAGCCGCCCAATATCAAATCCTTTTGCTAACAATTATCTAGGGATATCTTTTTAATCATTTTTGTGAAAAAGATTTCGTTCCCACACTTGACTAGTAGTATTACCTTTTTACGTTCTAAGTCTCGGCATAATAGCCGGTACTTTGAATATTGAGGGCAATATTCAATTCTAAGTGTGGGGGGAATTCTAGCGAATTTGATCACATTTGTACCTTTAGTGCCCTAGTACCCTCGTTTTGACCAAAATTTTAAAATTTTTCACCAAAATTTTAAAGTTTTTGCAATAAAATGCAGTGTTTAGTCTTGATTAGGTTAGAACAAAGGGAATCCCGACTCTGCCAGAGTGTTGATCTGGCTGCTTCCTTAACGTTTAAGACTAAGGTTTTACAAAACGTGCAAATGAAAATGCTAAGCATAGAGTAGTTGGTTCTCTTTAGAGCTTATATAACTAATCTATGGCTTTTCCTCCCAGGGGCTCCTAATCTGACTTAATAAGTGCTTATTTTTAAACCTTTGAACGCAAAAACCGTTTTGTTAAGCAAAATAAATTTTTATACAATTTTGATATAGAGTACTAGTTCAAATTTTTATTTAAATGTTGGAACAAGCATACTTTCTTAAAATCTGAATAAGAATGCAAAATGAAAGTCAGACGTTGCTCGAAAATTGCAAAGTTAAAGTCTAAGTATAAAATAAGCTGCGGTTCGAGATCGGTCCTTGGATCCTTATTTCCAAAAGGTGTAAGGTCTTGGAATTTCCCCGTGAAGCTCTGCTAGCAAAGTGAAAAGTGAAAAAGTGAAAAGCAAAAAAATATGTGTTGCGTGAATAAATGTTTATGTTGCTTATGAATAAATGTGCGAAACTTGCTTTTTCTTAAATTTAAATCGGAAGTTGAACTAGTATTCGTCAAAATTGTCTAAAGGTTGGACGATAATTTCTAAATTATCGTCGGTTGTTGTCTATTTAAGTTAAATATTACTTTAGCGGTAACCCCGTAAATCTTTGGAATCGAATTCCCGCTGATTCCGGTACTATTCTCCGTGAGGTGTCAAAAGCCCAGTCACCTAAAACCAACTGGTTTGGGATGTGCCGAGAAGAAAGCCGCTACATGGAAAAGGCCCTTTCGACCAAAAGATTTCGTGGTTTCCGGTGATTTAATATTTGCTTAAAAAAATAACAACCCGAACAAGTGTCGATTTTTGCGATCAAAATTTTGAAAACGAGCACACTCACCTAACTTAAATAAATGTGGGAGCGACAAGTTAAGTCTCGGCTTACATAGATTATTAATATAAGTACTGTTATCATTTTACAAAAAACATTTGCACATCGAGTTTAAGCTTAGTTGGAAGTATAAAAAGAGGATGACGATTACAATTCCCTAGAGACACCCAGTTTGTGTGAATCCCATTCCGTGATACCATTTGAAAATCAAGCATGTTATTTCTCGCTTTGAACAAAAAGTCAAAATGGGTTGTTTTGGATTCTTGATATCCTTTCATTACTTCATATGATCGGATTGCTAGGGACTAGCAATAGTTTAGTGTGGGGGAATTGATGAGTATGTAAATACTCATCATTTTATACCCACTCTGATACGTAAAAATGCTAAAAATGGCCAAATACAATACAGATATCCTTGGTTTTGTGTTTTTGTGTAATTCAAGTACAAAGGACTGAAAAACGGAGCAGAAACGTGCACTTTTGAACGACTCATTGACAATTGAGCAACTGTGATATCAAGACGGAGTCGAGTCAATCCCGGGTATAGTTCTGTGATATTAAACGAAACCGAAACAAATTCTTATGGGCCAAGTCAGCCTATTTAGTATACTTCACTAAGTCCAGAACTATACTAAAACCAAAACCTAAACCTAGCCCAATCCACAAAATAAACCCAACATCCATCTTTAATAAACCTCTCGGTGAAAAGGTCAATCTCGCCTCCCTTTTTCTCAACATAAGCAAAACCAGAAAAACCTCCACAATCCCCCAACAAAAAACGTATCCATAAGCAAATCCCACATCCTCCCAGAAACTTGTCCCCTCCACACTCCCCTAACACCTATTCCAGCCACCTCAGAGATTCTATGAGATATTTTATCTACAGCTGGATATTTACCTCACATTTTGGCGCTAAATTCCAATCAGTGACTGTAATGAAGTCCAAGATGATTCAATGGATGGGATTTGTTCAAAGAAGCACAAGTAAAGACCCCCCCCCCCCTAGTAGTTTTTAGTATATATAGGACTTGTGTAAAGCCTTTCAAGGCATCATCTTCTTTTATGCTTTTATTATGTCTTTTAATAAGTTTTAAGTATGCTTTAGTTTTAGTCTTTAGTTTAAACCTGTAATCAGTTTCTAAAAGTTTAATATAAGCGTTCAGTTTTTATTCCAACCTTGTAATCACTTTTCATTTTTCATATAAATTTGAAGTGTTATTAAGAAACCTTGTTCATGCTCCACTGTTGTTTAAGATGTTTTTATAAAATCTCATAAGTCTGCAACAATCAGAAAAAGAAGAAAAGAAGAAAAAGCTGTAGCATTGAGAACCATAGATGGAAATGGTTTAGTGCTTGTGGGAAGCATTAGGATGGGTCGAAATTAACGTCACCGTGGTTCAGCTAGGTTGAAGGTTTTATACTCTTGTCTTCTAATTCTCGTATTTTTAGTGAAACTTTGCATATTTTGTTCTTGTTAGTTGTATTTGTTATTAGTCATTTATTTCTGTTCATTTATGTGTAGTCCATACTAGTATAAGTTAGTTTATCAGTTCATAGCTTTAACTAACTTTTCGCTTCATTAAAATTCAAAACAGTTCACTTTAGTGGTGTTTGGATTAACCTGTTAACCTGTGTTCAAGGCTAATAAAATGGCTAAGAATAGTTTAGACAACAGTCAGTAGGTTAATGTGGTGTAGTTATATAAAAAAATCAGTAGGTCATTAACCAAAAGTCAAAGTTAGCTTCTAATATTAAAAACTGCTAATCTGTTAGAAATAGGGAGCGCATAATCTTCATATTAGTTATAGAAGTTGTTAAGGTAGTTTTATTTAGTCTTATTATAGCCTAGTACATCATATTCAGTCATGTAGTAGTAATCTTAACTCGAATTAGTCAACTGTTATAAATACATAAAAAGTCAAACCTTCTTAACTGTTAGCATAGAGCAGATTTCTATATCAATTTCAGAACCTAATACAGTTTGGAGATGAATAAGAGTTGATGTTTTGTGTTCTTTTGTTGCCCGTCTTCCAATATCAAAAAGAAAATTCAAATTTGAGGGTCATTTGCATTGATAGATTTCATCACAAAGTGGCCTCGTTAACTGTTCAGTCGCCCTGCACCAGCTCGTTCAATTTTGACCCGTTTTTCTATGGCATATAACTTGTTCATTTCTTGGGCTTAACTATTGCTTCTTGGTGATATGAGGAGCTAATACTACTGTCTCATTTGGCATATGCTTAGTTTGGATTTGTTGGTTAGTTAGTTGTGCTTATTTTACTCTTTAAGTCACCTCCATAGCAACCATTTCTGCTGATAGTTCAGTGTTTACTGAGCATGTTTTGGGTCTTGATCCTGCTCGTTGCTAGTCTGCATGTGTTATACTCATGATTAGCTTGTTGATTTATGTTTGTGTTTGGCTTGAGATACCTTAGTGTGAGCTTGTGTTTCATTTATGTTGTTAAAGTTACGGTGATATTCGCTAAGTTCATTAATATCACTTTAGGCTTAAACTTATAACTGTTGGGTTTTCAAGCTCGTGTAAGTTTGTTTAAAGCTTTTCAACAAAAAGTCTTTCACAAAAGTTGTTAACCAACTGGTATTTAGTGTTTGCAAAAAGAAAAACTGAAGAAAGATATTTGCAAAAAGTGCCATTGCCAAAACTTGAACCCACGTTACCCAGCTAACTACACACAAGCATACTACCATCTGCTCTTTGGACTCTTTTAGTTATAAATTGCAGAAGTTAGTACTTAGGCCTTTGTTGTTTGTTATGCTTATTTTAATTAACCAGTGTTAGAGTGCTTATTTTTCTGCTATTTGCGTATTATGCTCCCCTATATAACACTAATTTACTGATTAGTAATTAGTTGTTATAATTGCCTAATAAGTTTTAGATTTACGAGTAATTCAGACCCGTGCATTGCACACGGGCTCTATCTAATTGGTCATAGTGTAATGTGCAGTAATTTTTTTCGTTATTAGACTTTTTTAAGTATTGCCTTAGTTGATCGGTAAATTTTATATTTAAACTTTTTATGACATATTAGTATTTATTTATAAAGTTTATATTTTGTATTTATTCTCAAGATTGTAACATTATATTTAAACTTTTTATGACACATTAGTAGTTATTTATAAAGTTTAGATTTTGTATTTATTCTCAAAATTGTAACATCCCTATATTTTGATATAAAACTAATATGTAATCTTCGGCATATATTTTCGTCATTATATATCTAAGTTGTGATTGTATCACACCTTTTCTAAGCATGGCACACATTTAAAATAGTTTATTGACATGTAAGCTTCGGCACTTATTTTCATCATTATATATCTAAATTGTGATGGTATCACACCTTTTCTAAGCATGGCACACATTTAAAATAGTTTATTGACAATAAGTTCCTAAGTTGTGATGTTACTACAACTTTTGTTGGTCAATAAGTTTCTAAGTTGTGATGTTACCACAACTTTTGTTAGCATGGCATGAAAAATGTTGGTCCCTTTATTTCTGTCAGTTTTAATTGAGGTCGAGTCAAAAACTATGTTTGCCACTAATTTTCGTCATAAATAACTTGGGCTGCCTCAGGACCCGTGCGAAAATGATTGAGTAAATTGTCGGGTTGTTAGTATGATGGTGAGGCCCAAATATACAACAATAGTTTATTGACATTAAAAGAGTATATGTGAAGAGACTTTTTTAAGATGTTACATTGAAAAGAGTCTCTTCACATGTAATTTTTTAATATGTGTAAGTTACATAAATTATTTTAAATATGAAGCGATGACGTAATGTTGGAGACCTTTTATATTCATCCCTGTGCGATGCACACAGGTTTGGAATGCCTCAAATAAGTGACATTATTAAAAGCGGACTATAAAACAAATTTCATTTTTAACAAAACTATAAAAACATAAAACATTAAAGTAATTAGTATATTCAAGAGTATAAATTATAGCTCGTATAATAAAAAATCAGATCCAATGACTCAAGTCCGAATCATAAACCCGCTCCAATCAATCAATAGACCTGGCATTTAACTAAACACAATTTTCTTCTCCTTTATATACTTCTTCAATTTAGAAGATTCTCATTGTTAAGATGATAGTGTGAAGATATTTTTATTATATACTACGTACCATTTTCAATATGTAACATCGACATAATTTACATAGTCATATCAAATATCAAAGTCACGCAATATTCCAAGACGTTTAATTAAGAAAGTGATATTAACACACCGCAAGACAAAAAACTACATTAAGAGCAAAAATATTAAAATGCACCAAAAAAGTGTAGTAATAATTATTGACTAAAAATTGAATGCTCGTCACATTATTTTCAATAAACTTACTTGCTAACGAATTAAAGTATTAGCCCGTTTATCGGTATTACATGAAGTAAAATATTGCATGTTTAATTTCTAACATACTATTAATATGAATGCTAAGTATTCATTCCACCGGTGGCCGTGGCATTGTTGTTGTTGTTGTTGTTGTTGTTGTTGTTGTTGTTGTTGTTGTTGTTGTTGTTGTTCTTGTTGTTGTTGTTCTTGTTGTTGTTGTCTTTGTCGTTGTTATTCATTGGCCTTTTGCATGTTTTGTTCTTGATACAATTTTTGTGACTTCTCGATCTCTTTCTTTAATGCTTCTTGACGCGCTGCAAAAAACAATTAGATATAGTTGATCATTAGTAACTTAAATACAGTTAATCAATATATTGCATTTTCGATCAAATTGAAAATGTTCGTGTATGTTCCACTTAATTGATAAGACAACGATGTGTAGTATTTCTTAAACCATTAGAGAAGATGATGTTACTACCAAACCTCCTAAGCACCATCTTTATATCCTACATTGTTACACACACAAAACAACCGTGAAATTTACATAAAACAATATAAATCAATATGCTAAATAGGTAAGATGATATGATGCTTACATTACCACCATAATAAGTTGTAGCCCAATGTGCACGCGGTGTGGAGGAAGTTGTGGTTTGTTGTGTGTGATTTTTGACACATTATATAGATGATAAACTATTTGTAACTAATGGACGGGAAGGTAAAAAGACTAACCACTATTTATTGAGACGTTTGAGTTGCTTGAAATCAATGTACACATACTAACATTTAATCCAATGACTCGATTTTGCTTGAGACAATCTCAAATTTGCTTAATCCAATTATTGGGACATTTATTATGACCCCTTTACATTTATAAGGCTACTTAAGCTTTATATAATATAAGATTGATAAGGTGTAGTGTTCATTATAATTAGTGTTAAATAGTTTTTAAATAATAATAATTAGAATCTGTATCAAATAATTAATTTTCTTTTTCTTAAAATTTCTCTTTTGTCATTTAGTACATAGGAAAATTATTTTTATGCCCGTAGGCTTAATATTGCTTGGATTTAGCTTTTTATTTTTACGCACATACGTTATTTTAATTAAAATGCTCGTTCTTATTTTTAGGTACGTTTTAAGTTTCATCGCTTTACTTTTTCGTTCACAACACCAAATATCTCGTTATAAAATCCTTACAAGCACTTTAATCCAAACATCAAACGATATTCTCCATTCACACCTCGTTGGGACATGACCCGGGTGATCACTTATCCGGATTCTTACATCATATTGTGTTGTGTTTTTGCACGTTGACTTTTCTCTGAAAGTTTAACTTGTGTACATCCACGACCCAATCAAGAAGAAAGCGAAGAAGATGAAGACACCGAAGATGACGATTGGGTTTAGCAAGAACACAACTATTTTAAGATTTAGTTTCTATAGTTAGGCTACTATCTTAGTAGTATCTTTCTTTAAGTTCCATCACTTAGACTACTATTCAGTAGTATGTCTTTTCATTGTCTCTTTTCGTTGTCTTTTTTAGGTGATCAATAAAACAAATGTTTTACTTTATATTTTTTAGTTTACAAATGGATATGTGTTTCTTGAAACCTTATATATAATGATATATATAAGGTTGGTTCTTCCCATAGTTTTGGTTTCTAAACAGATGCTTCAATTACGACAATAGCATCAGCACATGAGCATCCTAATTATCTCTTTTTTTTTTCACGTACTACATGTTTATAATATATTACAGCAAGCAAAAGAATATAAAGGATGAAAACAGACAAAATCAGACGAAAACGTGCGAAAACGGACAATAACGTGCGAAAACAAACGAAAATGTGTAAAAAAGACGAAAACGGACAAAAACGTGTAAAAATGGATGAAAACGTGCGAAAACGTGTAAAGGGATAACTTTGCAATAATAAAATAAACGATCATTAAGTTAACAGGCTCAATTTAGTTAATTATAAACGGTCGTTAGTATAAAGGACTAACTCTGCAATAATAAAACAAACGATCATTAACTCAACCTGCTGCAACAGGTTAAGCAAGTCACCGGCACACACAATGGTACGATTTAAAAAGTTTAGTGTTAAAAATAAAAAAAATGACGCTACATACAAATATACAATGACAAAAAGTGACAAGTAGCTTTTTGTTGCCATTTTCCCAAACTTTATTCACATGGAAAAACATGGTATGTAACATTTTTATGAAGGCCAATGCTAGATCCAAAAATTATTTTCACTTAATGATTTGGCAAATAAATGTGGAGGGTGAGAAAGAAAAGAAATAGATTATGTTGTAATATGAGAGGACCAAAACACTTGCCAAATCATTGTGTGGATAATTGTTTGTAAACTTTTTATGGATGCAGCATTTCTCTTTTACAAAAAGAAAATGATTTGCAGGGTAATTGATATACTCAAGATAGACTTACGGTTACTATACCATTGCCGACGATGCATTTGGCTTTTAGATTTTTCCTAGTATTAGATCATGTTTAATTATGATCTTAACTATACTATTGCCGACGATGCATTTGGCTTTTAGTTTTTTCCTAGTGTTAGATCATGTTTAATTTTGATCTTAACTGTGTAAAATCTTCCTTTTAAATTGGAGAGTTAGGTTAATAGATATACAACACAGGGGTAAAAATGAGTTCAGTAGCATCCAAACCTAAGATGGTTAACAATTTTTTTAATTTCAAATTTTACCTTATTATAAATGATCGTTTCTATTTTAGTAACGGAACTTAGAAGGGACCGAGGGGGGCTATGGCCCCTCCAAAATTTTTGACCCTATTTACATTTTATACCCTTTTATATACTAATATTGTTTTAATCATTTTTAATACAAAAATTTCAGCATAGTGTATATCGGTCAATCTAAAATAAATACTTTTCAAGTTGGCCTCCTACCAACAGCTAGAGATGGCAAAAAAATCCGAATCCGACGGAGAATCCGATACCCGACCCCGATTTGACTGGGGAATCCCCGAGTTGACCGGGTATGGGGATGGGGAATCCCCATTACTCAAAAGCGGGTATGGAGGCGGGGATGGTAATACCCTCGGGGCCCCGTACCCGTCCCCAAATCCGTCCCCGAATATCTTTTATACATGAATATAACTATATATGTATATAATATTAAAAATCTTCTCAATTATTCGCTAGTATACTCTTGTTAATAGTCGTTGTACCTTTGCATGTTTGATTAGTTCGCGTTTTTGTTTCCAATTGTAGTCGTTTTCGTACTTACGATAAGTCGTACTCTTTACTATATTTTGTTGAATGCTTGAACTTAATCTAATAAATGAATTTTGTTTGCTTTTTGTACGGTTGCACCATTTGAAATTTATTTAAAATGTCAATTATGTAATGGGAAAAATCCCCGATTCCCCATTAGGGATCCCCGTTCCCCATTGGGGACGGGGATGGGGATGCAATTGTGACCCCCGACGGGGATGGGGATAACCATCTAACTTCGGGGATGGGGATGGTATCAACCATTCCCCGCATACCCTGTCCCGTTGCCATCTCTACCAACAGCGTTCAAGTTCCGTCCCTGGTTATTTTCATATGTGAATCTTCCATCTAAATCCTCGAAATTCCCATTCTTTACCANTATACATGAATATAACTATATATGTATATAATATTAAAAATCTTCTCAATTATTCGCTAGTATACTCTTGTTAATAGTCGTTGTACCTTTGCATGTTTGATTAGTTCGCGTTTTTGTTTCCAATTGTAGTCGTTTTCGTACTTACGATAAGTCGTACTCTTTACTATATTTTGTTGAATGCTTGAACTTAATCTAATAAATGAATTTTGTTTGCTTTTTGTACGGTTGCACCATTTGAAATTTATTTAAAATGTCAATTATGTAATGGGAAAAATCCCCGATTCCCCATTAGGGATCCCCGTTCCCCATTGGGGACGGGGATGGGGATGCAATTGTGACCCCCGACGGGGATGGGGATAACCATCTAACTTCGGGGATGGGGATGGTATCAACCATTCCCCGCATACCCTGTCCCGTTGCCATCTCTACCAACAGCGTTCAAGTTCCGTCCCTGGTTATTTTCATATGTGAATCTTCCATCTAAATCCTCGAAATTCCCATTCTTTACCATTGCAACTTTGATCTCTCATGTGAGTTGGTGTTAATTTGTTGTATATTGGTTTCTTCTTTGCTTTATTTTGGCTTAAATATATGGGACGTCAATCATTAGCCGTATCCTATGAAAAGTTTGGACATTTTGATTCTCGCAATATGCGCCTCTTTCAACGACGATTTGATGAGACCAAGTCAATTTTCCTACTACCTTTTGCACAAACATGGATGTGATAATGTATTAATTTCGATATAATTGTGTTCTTACTTCTTAAGTTCTTTTTTATACCCGGTCCAAATTCCATTTGATGTTCTTTATATCTATTTGATAGGCTAGTCTCTTGACATGATACCAAGGCAAGTTTAATTTTAAGTTTTTAACGGGATGTTTTGAATATTTTAAAACGATACATTTGGTTGTCATACTCAAACTAATTTGCTCGATGTTAATTATTAATGGCTATTATTTGGTGCTTCATGTTGCAGGTGCTTTCTACGGAGGTAATTTGATTTCTTGATATCGAAATGTTTTCAGGAACGTGTATAAAGTATAAATAAAGAGTGTACGGGAGTGCTGATAATCGCACTGGCCATAGGTCCACATGTTGTCAATTAATGTTAGGCCCATGAGTGATGGGCTGGGTCGTGGGAAGCGGACCAAGAAAGCTCCAGGCTGGCAGAATGAGTTTGTGATGGGCTATATTTGTCTGTCATGTTTATCTATTTGTTTAGGAATGTCTTTGTGTCGTATTAGGAAAGTGTCATTGTTTAGGAATGTCTTCGTATTCGACTTGTGTTACAAGTTAGGGTTATTGGGTATTTATACCACGTTAATTTATCAATGAAAGTTATGTTCTGTGAAGTAAATCTCTGATCTTTTCTCTCTTTTTCTTACGGAGCTCGCACACGCTATAGTGGTGCTACCTTGGTACGGTTTAGGGCGTATCAATTGGTGCATTCATCGATCTCATGGAAGAAAACATGGTTCGATTATTGCTCAAAGAGCAGGCTGATGCGGCTAACCTGCTCGCACAACAACAAGCTGCAGCTTTTTAGGAGCAGTTTGAGGTCTTAAGGGCTTAATTGCAAGCTACTCGGGGCCTACTCCAGGCTCGTAATGGGGGAGGTGGTGATCACGGATCCCTGTTACCGCAGTCTATGCGGTTGGACGTCCCTAAATTTTCGGGAGTCGATCCAGATAGCTGGATTTTTGCCATCACAGAATACTTCTCATTGCTTAATACTCCAGCCGATCAACGTTTACAGATTGTTGGTTTTAATTTGGAAGGTGCGGCTGCGGTGTGGTTTCGTTGGATGACAAGGAACGGTCTGATTACCGATTAGGATAGGTTCGTGGATAGTGTTCGGAATCGGTTTGGGCCATCTAAATATGAAGACCCGCAGGGGGCTTTATCTAAGTTGTTACAAACCGGGACAGTAGAGGATTATCAACGCGAATTTGAAAAGCTCATGAATAGGGTTACGAATATTCCAGAATCCTTGCTCATATCTTTCTATATCTCTTGTCTTAAAATTAACTTACAGCGTGAATTGTTGGTGTCAAAACCGACAACTCTGGGCGACGCGTTCTCATTAGCATGTGTTACCGAAGCTCTATTGGCCGACCAAGCAGCACCGCTGTCTGTAGCAGCAACTAAATCTGCAGCGACTTTTGGGAGTCAAAGGCAGTCGATTGCTCGTGTTGGGGGACCTTTAATATCAGTTTCTGCTCCTAAACCACCCTTGTTACCGACCCCTAATACACCTTCTAAACCACTTGATATTAAGTGGATATCTCCGGCCGAACGTCAAGAACGCCTCAACAAGGGATTGTGTTTTAATTGTGATAACCGCTGGGCGCGTGGGCATAAATGCCCAGGCAAGTTTTTTTTGTTAATGACTGACGAGGAGGATGACTCGGGTACAGCAACATCGGATGGTGGTGATGACGCGGTCGAAAGTAGTGATATCTCAATCCTTAATTCACTCATTGGTCATGGCAGCCCGCGTTCTCTTTAACTTTGGGGAACGCTTGGTAAGACGGATGTCCATGTGCTTATTGACAATGGTAGCACACATAATTTATTCGGCCTGATGTAGTCGAGAAGCTGTGTTTACCTATCCAACCGACGAGAGTGTTCAAGGTCTACATTGGTAGTGAGGCTACTTTGTTGTGTGAAAATGTTTGCTCGAATGTGACTCTTCACATGCAAGGAGTGACAATAGCTTTTGATTTAGATGTGTTGCCAATGAAAAGGCCAGACGTGGTGTTAGGGATTCAATGGCAACAGAATTTAGGAAAGGTCACACATGACTATGTGCAACAAACCATGGAATTCACTCTTCTTAATACCACCTATATGTTAAAGGGGGGCGAATCCTTGCGCATGAAGAAGATTAGTTTGCATCGGATGTAAGCACTGTTGGAACAAGATGAAATCTATGGGGTATACGAAATTCATAGTTTACCATTAGAAGCAGACGGTGTGGACACAAACCCGGAAGCCGCAACATCTGGACAGTTGGAGCTCGATCAGTTATTAGGGCGGTTTGATTCCCTTTTTCAGGTACCCACTTCTTTACCACCACATCGTTCTATTGACCATTGAATTCATCTATTACCCGATACTAAGCCCGTGAATGTGCGGCCTTACCGATACCCACATTATCAAAAGGGAGAGATGGAAAAATTAGTTAATGAGATGTTAAGTCAGGGTATCATTCGTTTTAGTCAAAGCCCATTTTCTTCTCCTGTTTTACTTGTTAAAAAGAAGGACGGGAGCTATCGTTTTTGTGTCGATTACCGAGCATTAAATGCGGTCACTGTTAAGGATAAATTTCCAATTCCAACGGCGGACGAGATGTTCGATGAACTTGGGGGTGCTAGTATTTTTACTAAGTTGGATTTGCGGGCCGGGTACCATCAAATTAGAGTGCATGAGAGAGATGTGTATAAGACAGCGTTTCGCACACATGATGGCCATTATGAATTTTTGGTCATGCCGTTCGGTTTAACCAATGCTCCCTCTACTTTCCAGGCAACTATGAATAGATTATTTTCTCCTTATTTGCGTAAATTTGTGATCGTGTTTTTTGATGACATCTTGGTTTATAGTGCCACGTTTGCAGCCCATCTCGAGCATTTGGAATGTGTTTTTCAGCTTTTGCAGGAACACAAATTTTGTGTAAAGCGATCCAAGTGTGTATTTGGAGCCGAGTCACTAGAGTATTTAGGACATATCATCTCTAGGCGCGGAGTAGAGATGGATCCCAATAAGATTCAGGCCATTCGTGATTGGCCCAGGCCTACCACTCAACGACAGGTGAGAGGGTTTCTAGGGCTCGCCGGGTATTATAGGCGATTTATTAAGGGGTACGCGACATTGGCTGCACCATTAACTGATCTTTTGCGGAAGGAGGGATTTAAGTGGGGAGAACAAGAGGCGACTGCATTTGAGGAGCTTAAACATCAATTGTCTTCAGCACCTATTCTAAGTCTTCCGAAGTTTGATCAAGTCTTTGTTGTGGAGGCTGATGCCTCAACCACAGGAATAGGGGCGGTTTTGTTACAAAATAATCATCCCATTAGTTACTTCAGCCGTAAGTTGGGTCCTCGAATGTGTATGGAAGCCACATACCAAAAAGAGTTATTTGCTATCGTAGAAGCGGTTTATAAGTGGCGTCAATATTTGGTAGGACAGCGATTCATTATTCAGACTGATCATAAAAGTCTTAAGGAGCTTATGCAACAAGTAATCCAGACTCCTATTCAGCAGAAGTATGTCCGAAAGTTGATGGGGTTTGATTTTGTGGTCGAATACAAGCAAGGGAGCATGAATCAGGTTGCGGACGCTTTATCTCGTTTGTATGAGGATGAGGAGACGGTTACCGCCGCTTTCATGGCTATCAGTCAGCCCGTGGTGGGTTTGCTTGTTGATTTAAAGAAGGAAAACGAGACATTGGAGGAATTGGTAAATTTGCATCATCAAATCAAAGAAGGTAATGCGCTAGAGGGATTTCGAGAGAAGCAGGGGCTTGTGATTTTTCGTGACCGATACTATGTGGGGAAGGAATCAAGATTGAAGGTGTTGTTATTGCGTGAATTTCTCGACACGCCTAGCGCTGGACATGGAGGGGTCAAGAAGATGTTAGTAGGGTTATCATCATTGTTCTACTGGACGGAAATGCGTAAGTCGGTGGAGGATTATATCAAACAGTGTTTAATTTGCCAGCAAACTAAGTATTCAACTCAGGCATTAGGAGGCTACTTACAGCCCTTGCCAACACCGACTGCCGTTTGGGAGGATGTATCCATGGACTTCATAACCGGGCTACCAACCTCTAAGGGGTTAACGGTTATACTTGTCGTAGTGGATCGCTTTTCTAAGTATGCTCACTTTGGACCGTTGCCGACTAGCTTTAATGCACATAAGGTGGCGGAAGTTTTTTTAGACATCGTGGTAAAGCTTCATGGATTACCAAAAACCATTGTGTCGGATCGTGACCCTATCTTCGTCAGTAAGTTCTGGACGCAATTGTTTACCCTTCGTGGTACACATCTGAACCATAGTGTAACACCCCCAAATTTGTGATTTAGCAGCGGAAAAGTAATTTGGGTGTTACGGGGAGGATCGAAGTCATTTTCACATAAAACAGCTTAAAAGAGGCGTTTTGAAAGTTATTTGTCATTCAAATAATACTTTTGATAAATGATGAAACATTTGTTTTAAAAATCTCTTTAAAAGATATAAAGGCTTGTAAGAATGACATATTTGATTTTTACACCATTTTAATTTATCAGAGTAATAAATGCCCGCTCCGTGTCTTGTCCTGCTCCGTTAATTACCTGAGATACACATGCTTAAAAGTGTCAACACAAAGGTTGGTGAGTTCATAGAGTTTTATGGAAAACCATTTATTTCATTGGATTCATGAGTATTTGGTAATAATTGTAATAAACATTAATAGTGATAAAACTAGTATTGAGTGATGTTGATTATAATCACAGATAAATCATATATATATTCAATCAAATTCAAGTATTGGAGCATAATCCTAACATGAGATGGAAACTCATGATACTAATGTAGTGAGACCTATAATTCAAGTCTAGTGAAATACCTATACAGCTGTATCTAAATATATGTGGGAGACATATATTTTCTTATTGATATTGCTCCAAGCCTCATGACACACAAAACGTTAACAAATACCGTAAAACGGCGGGTGATCATCAAGTCAATGATGATTTTGCCCTCGAATTATAGGTGATTTGCCAATTCCTATTTTTGTTTCAAATATAGTGTATCACGACTAATACGACTAACCGTTAGGCATTCCGTCAAGTATTAGTGGGATAGGATGTCAAGCCTCAACAGGTTTCGAAGCTGTTCACTATATTCGCGCTCACAACATGTGATTAATGGCTCATGATAGAGGGACTTTATGGCGTTAAGGTAACTTAGGCAATATCGGAGTAATGATGTAACTAGAGTATATGTGCTCTTCCTAGCATGTATTTCTGTTGAAACATAGAAATATGATATAGAGATATGGGAATCATTCAGGATGTTATAGTAAAATCAAATATCATGTCACAGTAATCAGTTTGGAAACATTATCATCTGAGTTCAGTAATTCTAGTCAAGCAATTTGCCAGTAACATATATATCACATCTTAAGTCATAAACCATATCAGATAAGTATTAATTAGGAAATTGATTTGAATCATGTAAGTTATTCATATACTTATAAAATTATCAAAGTATATGTAAGCATGTATCTCCCCCAAAGAGTTAAAACAAGTATTAGAAATGGGGCTATGACTCACCTGGAGCGATATTGAAAATGATGAAAAGTAGATTCGGGAGATTATGGGAACGATTATGAAAACGTCTTCAATATGGATCCTGATAAATAAATTTATCTAAGAATCTAACCAAATACTATTTGGTATATACGAAACGAATAACGAATAACGATTAATGAATAATGATTAATCGTTATGATGAAAGATGATATGCAAATGAAATTCTTACGTTTATAATAATATAACAAAATATGTTATTATTTCCAAAGTTCTTCCTTTTTAATGATGATGAAAATAATATGGAATGAATATGAGTTTAAATACCGTTATATATATTATTAACGTAAAGTTAAATAATATATAAATAAAATGTAATGAATATGCATATGACGTGATGGGGTGACGTAAAATGAAAAATAAAATAAGAATGTCAAATAAAATATGTTGGTCCTTGTCCTTTTCCAGTTTTTACACTTTTTATCCTAACGGTGTTAGCGTTACACCGTTAGTCCTTTTTATATATAATTTACAATTATAGTCCTCTACTTATCCAAAGTAACATTTTGAACTTGAAATATGATAATATATCAATTTATATCCTATAGGTTCTGTTTTCACAGTTTCAGTCCTTACGTTTAATAGTTTGGCAGTTTTAGTCCTTCTAAGTGTCGTCGCGTTACATTTTTAGTCCAAAGTTACAAAAATGATGGGAAAATTTTATATAAAAAGTTCCGAGGCTTATTTACTTTGTATAAAGCTTATTTCAACTGCTTATTTGCTAAAAGAGCTTATTTTTATATAAATGGGCCGTTAATGTACACTAATAAGGCCCGTTAAGAAATTTAGAGGCGAGGGCATGGAAATTGTTTTGGGCCTGTACTTGGGCTATTTTTGTGATTCTAAAAATGTTTTGTGTGGGCCCAGTGGGCTGGTAAAACGCTATCTCTTATTGGGCTTGTAATAAGCCCAACCGATTAACTTAATTATATTTTTAGAATTTTGAAACTAGCGAGAGGCAGTTTGGTTTGAGCTTATTTGAATATCTAAACGTGCTTATCTTTACATATTGTAAACATGAAACATGTAGCTTACTAGGTCGTTAATCATGTTGAGTAAAAATATTGGGTGGTTGTTAAGTCGAATTGAGTTTTACAGGGTCCTTTTGGTCGCGACTTGAGACAGTTTTCTGGTTGAAAAGACTTAGAAAAATTCTAAGTATTTGGTGATATATAAGAGTTGGTCATTTTACTTTGGTCGTTTTAGAGTGTCAAAACGTGAATATTTTTATAAGATATCTAAATGAAACTATTAGCTATCTGGGTGATCTATCGAGTCGTGTAAAAATATAGTATACTTGTTACGTCAAATTTCAATATTTTTGATGGTTTCTTAGGCTACATGAAACGTTTTCATATAAGTTTAAGGACTTAGAATATTTTTCTAAGTGTTTGAATTTTTATATCCGATTGATACAAGGTTTAAAATAGTGTTGAATGATGCATGTAACGTAGAAATAAACGTGAAAGGAGTGTGTAACGAGACTTCTATGCCTTCCAAGATGGAGGCTTGTCGCGTTTGATGTGCTAAATTATTAAGTATACGTAAATAAATATGTAGTATAATATACGTTCGAACATGATTTAAAACGATGCATGAGAAATGAATTAACGCAAAAGAGGAATCACAAAGAGTTCTAAAGTACTTACAACGCTTTCAAAGGTGGTAGAAGGTCGAATGGAACGAAGGGAATACTAACAAAACCCACGTATAGCTTTAAAATCCAAGTAACGATTTATATATAAACTCGACACCACTTGATAAATTCCAAACGTACGAAGGATTTGTTTCTCGACTTTTAAGAGGTTATTTTATGAGTGAATGAGAGTTGTTAGGAGTATTTTATGAAGGAAGTAAGGTGGTGAATGAGTGATAGATATAGAAGACGTTTTTGTACACGTTAGACTCCAATAATTCAACAAACATAAGTTACTATGTTGTGTCAGAAATGGGAGACTTCTTTGATTTATTTACTGCCATCCTAGGACTTTAGAAAGAATGTGAGAGCATGAAACATGGAAGTTTGTCCTTGGGAGTAAATATACATGTCGACTAACCATTTATATATGTACACGAATTGAGAAATCATGTACAACTTGGTTTCTAGCTGATTAATCATGTTTACTAATATGAAAACATGATGGAATAATTGTTAGGATCACGTAGGAACAAACCGGGGTCAAAACGGTTTAGATATGAATATTTAACTATGTCGAGTGGATTGTTTTTGGACCGAACACTTTGCCTTTCGAAAACATAGCAAATCTCGATATATGATTATGAGATTTGGCATACTTGTAGTCGGCTAGGTGAGAAACGAGGTGGTGCAAAAATATATATATGTCGTGTTTAAAAATTGAGAGAACGAGAGTCGTTTTGTAGCATGTTTACTAGTCGATATATACTTAAAATCATAAAATGGATTTTGGGCCGATTGGGCTAATAAATATTAAAGGCCCATTTAGTATGTAATTAGTGTTAAGTAGGATTAGTGACTTATTTAATTTTTGTTAAACGTGTCGAGAACTTGTTTCGTCATTTGGTGAATTTTGCAATATCGTAATCATGACCATTTAATATAATAAGAAAAATTTCAAATTTTTCCGTAAAAATGGTGATTAAAATAATGACAGAGATTAATATATAATTAAACGTTTTTAATTATAGGGATTTTTGCAGTTCGCTACAGTACCCACTCGTCACTCTGAATTTCGTCCCGAAATTCAAATTTAACGTGTTTACTTGAGTAGAGAATTATGAACAGAGGGTTGTCGAGAGATTTTTATTCCATAAATTTAGGAAACTTGATTCAGTTAGATTTATCTGTACTAGACAGGACAAAGTAACTGATGTATTTAAGGGATGTGAATATTGAAAATAGTGGTCATGAATAGTAAAATAACGGCTAGTGAACAGTATTCTAACGGTCGGGAATAGTAATTCCAACGGCCGTGAATAGTGCACTAACGGCTATATTTTAGCCTATAAATACCCCTCTCTAATTTCCATTTCTTCCATCAACCGTTTTTCTATCATTTCCCATCTCAAAAATGCCGCACCTCATCACTATACTAGCGATTGTGTATGTCGTCCTTGCCGCTATCTACTTAGCGTATGTTCCAGATGAAGACTTTGGATTCTTGGTCGCGATCTTGTTGTTTGTCGTACCTCTTACAGTCCTAGCCATTACCGTAGACAAGATATGGGGGTAATAATCTCGAGCTAGGGTTGTTTTAAATTTTAAGTTCTTGTTGTGTTTCTATGTACTCCTTAACGAATATGGAATAAGACTCGTTATTGTCTTTAATAGTTTGTTTATTTTTATTTTTCAGCATAATTAGAGTGATTCACCCTGTGGTGGCTCTTGCTATTGCTGGGTTGGTGGGAGTCTTTGTTTCCATAGCGGATCAACCTATTGAAGATTCCATGATTTATATTGTAATTATTGTAACATTAGCACTTCCGATGCTAATTATTTGTTTATTTATAAATTTCCACGGATTCAAATAAAATTTTAGCTATTTGAGTTTTCCATCAGTCTTTGCGAATTATTAGAGTTTTCATACTTGTACTTTTGTCGTTTTCTCATCATGATGAGACGATGAGATAGGTATTTGTTGTGGTTTGTTCAATGTAATACTTATGAACAGTTCATTCTAGCTCTATATTTTGCTTTTGAATGAAGATTGTTATTTAGATACCTGATAATATGATTGTTCCCTTCATAACATGATTCTTCCTAAATTAGACATAGTTGATCAGGCTATGTATAATTGAGGACCAAATGATGTGATGCTTGGCTCAATCACAGTGGTATTTATGTTTCTTTAAATTGTTTTAGATGGTGTTCAACGTGTCATTTTTATAATATAACAACGTGATTTCTTTTTAAGGATAATGTAGAAAATTTTCGTTCATACTATGAATCAGAAATTTTTGAGTAATAACAGTATATTGTTATTTGATAAATGGAATAGAAATTGAAATTGACGTAGATTATGATTATTATGGAAATATTACAAGGTAGATTTTTCGATACTGTAGAAAGATAGTTGCTATACTTAGGTTACATCCATCGTAACTTAAAGTAAAATACAAGAAAGAGATACAACTTAGGAAATTCTTGAACTAGAGTTTATTTGTCTACAACAGGAATTTATTCATCTGCTTAAATCTAGTTGTCATTCCCTTGATACTATCGAAGTTGTTAAAGATCTTTCATTTTCTTGCAAAAGTCTTGGCCTTCCAGTTGACATTGTAGTTTGGACATTGTTTCTTGTAGTGCCCTTTTGCACCACATCTATGGCATACTACAGTTGCTGATCGTTCTTTTTGGTCCGGATCCTTACAGCTATTTGCCTTGTGACCTGTTTTCTGGCACTTCCTGCACTTAACAATGCAGATTCCTGTGTGATGCATCCCGCATTTTTGACACAGGGGTTGATTTCCATGATAACCATTTGCAGTAATAGGTCTGGCGAGGCAGTCTTTGTTAGCTTTTTGTTGGTATTCCCACTGACGATGATAGTTGATACGATCTTCTAGATGTTTACGGTAACAGTCTTGAGTATTGGTGAAATTGCAGCAGATGGGGTTGATGGTTCCTATTTCAGTGAGTTTTCGCTTTTGGTTATTTCCATTAGGTATGACTCCTTGTCTAATCCCTTGGTTGATTGTAGGGATAGTCATTCTTTCAGGAGCTTTAAAGTGAGTTGGCCTATATTCCATGAAACTTTCTTGGTTATTCTTACCAGGTATACCCATCTCTCTTCTCGGATAAACTATGGTAGTCCCTTCGAGTACTACTGACACGATGTTGTTTACCAATTTCTTGATGGCTTCAGGAGTCATGGTGATCTTTGATGCTGATGGAGTGTAGATATTGTTCATGTTGTCCATCTTCTGAAATCATATATGAAACTCAACTTAGAATACATCCAATGTTAGAATAATTAAAATAATGAAGGTAATTATTTCATTGATGATAGACTGAATTGAATCCCTACTGTAATCTAATTTCAAGATATGTCTGGTTGTATCATATATAAATGATCAACTCTTGATATGGGATTACTAAGGAACAAACTGTATTGTCTACTAAAAATGATGTTAAATAATCTTCTCTCCATTCTTCAAGTTCTTTCTTGAAAATTTATTCTTAGACAATTCTTTGGTTTCTGGTTGATTATGGTATGTTTAAGAAATCTTAACAATTGTAAGAGATCTTACGGTAGATTGGAATAACTTTGCAGAAATCAACATGATATTAATAACTTGACTGATTGTTTCTGTAAAACAAATGATACAAGCTCTTTTATTAATATGTCATTGATCTACGTAGAGTCATTTGTTTATCAAAGGAAGTAACAAATGATGAGATTTTGCATAAAGGTATGAGGATTCATTACATGCATTTTTGATATGAAAGAAAAGATTGAGTTATAACAGAGAGATATAACAGAAAAGAAGGTTATTATACATTATGATTCGATTACATGTTCTGGAAAGTTCCAGATTTATTGAAAATTACATGAAATACTAACCAAAACTATTTGGTTTAGTAGGTACAACAAGGATACTTGTAAAATTTAAATTAGTTACGCCTCTGACGTAAATATCTAACTTCTTTCTCAAGTTCAAGTTGTGCAAATTCCATGTTTGAGAAACGTTTCTGACACATGTTCATTTGATTAGCCAACATAGTCTCTAATGCGGAAATCTTTTGACCCTGGGTTCTGGCTGTGTCTCTGGCCATCCATAGGGTTCTTTCAATATCTTCAACTCTACCATGTGTATGACCGTGTTCTCTTCTTGCATAACGGATTCTGGAGTCCAAGTTTCCAAGCTCCTGGTTGGTTTTGTCCTTTATCTCACCAACCTTCATTCCTAAATCAAACACTGCTCGTCTTTCAGCATCTGCTCTTTGAAACAACGTGTCAAGGTTACGGTCGTACCATTCCAATCGCGTTGGTTGCAAATTCTTTAGCTGTTCAGTGTGAGCATCTAATACGCTGGCTTGTTGATATATGAGAGTCCATATTGAATCAGGAGTGCTTATATTGTAGTCAGATGATTTAGGTGAGGATAAATTATTTGGAATATCTGGTTTTGAGGAATTTAGAGTATAAGGTAATGGAGAATTTGGCTCAACATTCTTCCACGACATCTCTTGGCATGAACTTTGTCCAATTCCGAATGTTGCCTGACCACCAATCAAATCTTCATATGATTCAGTGGCTCTCCTTAGTTTTTGACGTAAAGGTGAACAAATAGGTGATGATGGGAGTGATCTCTGAGTGAGTTCTATATCAGACTGGGGTTGTGATATTGGTACATAAAGACCTTCAGTATTCGGAGAATTTTGATAGATAGGTGATGTATTAGTATTACAGAGAGTAGTTTCGACATTCACGGGAGTTTCAGGAGACATGTTACTGTAGTAATCGAGAATAGTATTTATGAGTATTTTAAAGATATAATAGTACGGATGAAATAATAATTGCGTAAGAGTAACTACTAAGCATGTAAAATAATCTTATCAGATAAGGTATTGAGCACGACAGTCTGCAGACACGGAGGGCATAAAATAATATGGTGTAAAATCATTCATTTTAAAAGTGTAGTTATAGTTTAATGTTTGAAAACATTTAGTTCTCTATAACGT
>LBNU01003116.1:161501-179997 GCA_014162995.1 Artemisia annua
ATTGCTAAGATCGAAGCATTAAGTGGCAATCCCACTTCTCATCCCGATCTTTCTCTCCCAGTCTATGAAGCCTTTTCCTTTGATACGGAGGAGACGAGTCGTGGCAGTACCACCTCTCTTGCTTTTTCCTCTCCTCCCGAATATGAATCGTTTCAATTTGATCTTGAGAAAGACGTTAGTCTGGGGGGAGACGTACTTATTGACAAAATTATCCCATCCCTCCCACCCAAGGTTTTTAAAAATACACAAATGAGCTTTAACGATAATTTTCAAAACATGAAACTTGAAAAATTTGATTTTGAAAATGAAGAATTGATTTTCATGGTGATAAAAATCTTTCTTCCATTCTTCAAATTTACTGCAGCTTCTCCCATCCGTCATTCCTCCGGGAGTGAGGATGTTGTTTTTGATCCCGGCATCGTCGCTTTTCAAGCTGTGTGTTTCATTTGCTCCCCCAAGAACAAGTAAATTCGGGGCGAGTCTAAGCTATACGACTCGTTACTAAACAAGCGCTTCGTGGGAGGCACCCCATGCTTATCCTTTTTATTTTATTATCTAATAAGTAACGCGAGGAGGGCGACCTCTTCCAATCTTGTGTTTGCTTGGTTGTTTGTGTTTGTGCAGGATTTCCCCAATTCATGATGACTCTCGTGCTCGTGGATCGTCTCATCTCCACTCGAGTCCCATGTCTTGCTGCTTGCTTGGAAATCCTATATCCAAATCTTATCGACTAATGGTATCTTTGGCATACTTAATAAACGGCCTTAGATTTATTGTTAGGATTACCCTTACCTTGAAAACATTGAGGACAATGTTTATCTTTAGTCTGGGGGGGTGAATCTTCGATTTGATTGACCTAGCACTTTCACCATTGTCGTTTACTTACGCAACCCCGTTTTTCCTCAAAAATCCAAAAAAATTGAAAAATTTTGAAAAATTCCAAAGAAAAAATGAGAAAAATATAAAAATACAAAAATAGAATAAAAGTTTTGACACCGAGTTTGACTTTCCTACTAGGTAAGAGTGAGAATAAAAATTTTGACTTGATCCGGGCGTGTTGAGCCCTAGCTTGTTCCCTTAACCAATGATGATCACAAAAGCTTTTGCTAGTTTTGTACACAAGGAGCTACTCTTTTGTCGGCTCCCGTACTTTACTTTATATATGCATGGCTTAAAATTATCGGCTAAGTATCCGCGGATCTCATTATTTGAGATTTTCAAAATGCGGAGAATGAGATATGATAGTGTTTATTTAGAAGTTAGTTACCATACGTGGAGTAGTGGTTCTCTTTAAAGCTCATCGAAGGTACTTGTGGCCTTTCGTTCCCATCAGCTTGTTTCACCCCATATCTTGTGTGCTAATTAAAGATGTTAGGTTTAGCCGATGAGTAGTTCTTTATCTTCTTAAGAGAATCTTTGCTTGGGAAATTGGGTACACATCATGGATACACGTCAGTTGAGTTGTATTGTATATCGTTGAATAAGCGTAGTACGCATGTGGTTTCGGAGCTACCCAAAAGCCCGTTGTTATGTATGAGCTAAGGTGCTTTAAGACTTCGGATTGAGATCGGACCTTGGATCCTAGATTCCAACCCTAGCAGTTGGCGGTAGGTCTTGGATTGAAACCGTGAAGGTTCGGAGTTGAGAAGTTACTAAGGCAAGAAAAAGAAAGAAAAAAGTGAAAAAAAAAAGTATCAAGAAAAGAAAAAGAAAAAGAAAAGAAAGAATAAGGATGTATGTTGAAGATTTATGGATCATGAGTTCTAGTGTTAAGACTAAAGTTGGTCGCGCGTGAGGTGCATGTTACGATCCTAGATCGGACGCATGAGGTGCACGTGAAATGTACTCGCCAACTTATGTCTATTTTTGATGTATTCCAAAGTCTTTGTATGTATCCAATATCCTTGATGTGGACCACATTTCTCTTGCAAACCTTCTTAAGGGAAGATCGATAACTACTTAGCGTTTGAATTTGGTATCTTTATCGGACTAAAAACTATGAAACGAGATGCTTATGAAGAAATTCATTTCTCTCACAAAAATAAAATAATGAGATACAAAAATAGGAAAATGGGAGCAAGCGGTACACGAGTAACTTCCATGAGTAGCGTTGGCATCTAACTTGTAATTAAACAATGATCCGTTTTTACGCTTAGTTTGGGAGCTTGTGAAAAATCAGGGACGATGAATTTTATCCAATCGGTCACTTTTCTATGAATCGTGTTCTTACTCTATGACCCTTAATCGTTATTGAAAGATAATGAAAGTCAAGCACACCGTCATAAGCTAAAGTAGTGTAATATATGATGTACATAGTCAAAAATGGAAAACCGGGGCGTTTTAGGGAATAAATGATTTCGTATCTCTTTTGAACGTTTTGCTACTTTTCAAAGTTAGTAAAGAGAGGTGTGAAATTATTTATCTTTAAAGCGTGACGTGATTACATTGCGTGAGGACACGCAATACCTTAGTCTGGGGGATTTTGGTATGTGCTATTTTACACATACTTTTGACCTTAGTTTAAGTGTTAAAAAGACCAAAAACTAACGTTAAACGCCAAAGATATCGTGTTTTTGTGTTTGTGATCGTGCAGGAAAGGATATTGCATAAATGGCATGAAAATCAACCAAAAAGCCTAAAACGAGCACGAGATGTGGAAAAGTGTCAAAAAGCCGAGTCAACGATGATATCTACTTAAGAAAAGCCCAAGACGACAAAGTTATTTCTTAAAAGCTCTAGAAGATGTTAGAAACACTTAATCGAAGTTGAAAGAGATTCATAAGGAAAAGCTTCCCAAATTCGAGCAAGTGATCGTATTTACATCTTTGAAGACCTTTGAAATACGAGTCAACTCAAGTCCTCAAGTTACCGAGTGTTACGTTTAATGTTTAAGAACGTTTAGTAGTTTGTAACATAGTTTTAGTGCAATATCATGAATTGTAAAGGTTCAAGGGCTAAACGTGCAACATCGCCAAACATGTGCAAGCTCTTGACCTATAAATAGAAGCTTAAGCCTCATTGTGAAGGTTGGTTAGTTTTTAGGTTAGATTTAGGAGTAGTGTAGATTTTATTTTTGTTAATGAAGTTTTGTTAAGCTTTTATTTAGTTTTCTCTCTCTACTCTCTCTCTAGATTTATTTTTAATCTTTACATGTTTTGAGTTTAATCTTGTTATTATCAATCTTTTATACAAGCTTTTATTAATTCTTACCACCTTTGCATGTTTTTCTAATTCGAATAAGATGAAAAATAATGGGTTTGAGCTTATTTTGTGGTCGCTAGCTTATATAAGCTTCTTTGGTTTCATAAACTAGATTTTATAAAAGTTTCTTTATAAGAGTTATTTAGTTTTTATAAGTTTTCAATCTTGTGGTCACGTAAAAATCATCCTTAATCTGTTTGTCTATGATTTTAGCGAGTTTGGTTTTCATAGATTTAGGGTTTAGCGAGTTGTAAAAGGTTTTGCGAGTATGGATTCATTATTCTAGCGAGTATGGGTTTTCTAGGCTCATTAGCGAGTATGAATGATGTATTCTAGCGAGTATGAACCTTTGCCAGCGAGTATGGAACCTTTCTTAGCGAGTATGGATTTTTGAATTCTAGCGAGTATGGAACTATATAGTTAGCGAGTATGGAGAACATGTACATAGCGAGTATGGAGTAGATGTAATAGCGAGTATGGTCTAAAAAAAAACCTAGCGAGTTAGATTTTATTTTACATAGCGAGTATGGTGCAAATTCCTTTCTTTTCAAGTTTCATTTTTATTTCAAGCCGAGTTAGGCTTTTATTATCCTCATCGTTTCATCGAGTGAGGTTTTATTTTTATTAAATCTAAACGTTATGCTGTCGAATTTTCTTTAAAATCTTTTTAGTGTCGTTTTCTTATAAAAGTCTTACGTCTTTTCATCTTTAGTTTAAACTTTAATTACGTTTTAATGTTCACCAGTCTTTCATTTCTTTATCGCTTTACGTTCTTAATATGAGTCGTGAGTAGTTTTTAAACGTGTTCGCTCAGTGGCTCGGGTTTGTGAGTTAAGTGAGAGTGTTAAACGTTTGTGATTAATAATCGAGAGATTAATTAGACGTGTGATTTAATTATTCAAAGACACAAACCTTGGAACGATTAATTCACTTGTTTAGAGTTATTATCTCTTCAAAGGATTAATTGACAACTAATCTCGAGAAAAGAAAATAATTCGTCACAAACCTTTAGCTCAAACTTAATGAACTTACTCGCGTCGCTTTGCAAACACATTGTCTTTTATATTCATTTACCGCTTTCATTTCTTATCGCACTTTTATTACCGCTTTCTTTTCGTCATTTTATTACATGTTTCTTTACTTGTTTACTTATTTTGCGTCGCTTTATCGCTTTCCTTTACTTTAACCGCTTTTAAATTGTCGTTGTAGTATAAACAAAACCAAAAACCATCTTTTTAAACCTATTCAACTCACATATCTCACGACTCAATCGACAAGATCAGTTCAACCCTCGTTGGGACTACGACTCGAGTTTATAAGCTTCACCGCTTGAAAAACGCCTCGATCAATTTTAAATATTAGTTTTAATTATTTAATTTTAGAGGAAAGTTATTTTATATACCAAACTTTTCCCACATACCAAGGGACTAATCCACACCATTTATCTAAAAACAAATCAATAGTTGAGATTAAAAATATTTTAATATTTCACCTATTTTTTTATAATTTAAATATCCCTTAAACCGTTAATCGTTAAGCGAAAATAATTACACCGTCGCGACGAGCATTTAATTATCTTTCTATAGACGAGCACTTTGATATACTTTCGACAATTTTTTTTTCCTTTTTTTTATGTTTTTTTTGTTACCGAAAAAATCACATGTGATATTTAATATCACATGTGATTTTTTCTGCAACGAAAAAAAACGTGAAAAAAATGATTTTTTTTTCGAAAGTATATCATAGTGTGTATCTATAGAAAGATAATTAAATGATCGTTGTAACGGTATATTTTTTCGCTTAACGATTAATGGTTTGAAAGATATTAATATTTGAAAAAAGGGATAAAAGTGGGCTTTTTAAATTGAGGGTGGAGATTAGTCTCTTGGTATGTAAAAGAATTTTTGTCCTCAAATGATCTTAAATCTTAGTTTTATGTAACAAACTTTTATGCAATGATACTTTTTAGGTATACTTGATTTGGTCGTAGAAAAATATGATTTAACACACTCAAGACCTTTTATTACTCTCAAATAACAAGTTATAACCAAAACTGATCTTAATCAGTTTATCAACCAAGATACCAAATCATCAAAACTCAAGTATAGATCTCAATCTATAACAGAAACAACCACAAAGATTACACCAACTAATTACATAAGGGAGGTGATATCTCCATATAGAAATTTACTTCATACACATATGTTTAGTGGGACCCACATAAATTTTAATATTAAAATTTATGTAAGCCTCACTAAAATTATGTGTATGAAGTAAATTCCTACGTGGATAAGATATCATTACCCATTACCTAATGCTCTAATTCAACTTGTAACCTCCTAATTGAGGAGCATCCCATATCATCGTAATATACCACAACGCTATGAGCCCTTATTGCTACAATCGAAAGCCCTTTGCTAATAAATGGGAAAAAAATATTGTTGGTAGGTTCAAGTAAAATTGACATATATGTCCTACGTTGGATAAAGCGAGTAAATGTGAGTACATTGGTCTCTACACCACAACATGACTCCACACAAAAATGAACTAACAAAAAATTATATGAAGAATATGTTTGCTCGAGGATTTATGTTAAGATTGATATGTTTTGGCCCGTTCATATTACACAACTTCTCATTTAAATATTTCCAAGTGTAAGATATATAATGATCTCATTGAACTAGCTCCTTAATAGATGTGAACACTGTTCTTGCGGCATAAATAACACATTCTTTCACTAAAAAAATAATTAGACATGAAATGCTAGCAGGATATTGCTCTTAAACTAAGAATACATAAGTTTACATTAGCTTTATATTATTTGGGCCATGATCAGATGGTCTTCCCCATAAATATGTATCTAGCTTGAAGGATGTGGTTTATATTAACTTTGGCCGCCCTTGACTGCTTTTGGGTGGTGGACATATAAGGCAGCGGCGCTGGTTGATCATGGACTAAAGGTGGTAATGGAATGAATCCATCTTCTTGTGATGAAGCAGGCTCGTTCACTTTATCATCATGAGACATAACCCCTTGTCCGCTTTTAGGTGGTCGCCAAATAGTATAAGGTGGTGACGCTGGTTGATCATGGACTAAAGGTGGTAATGAAATGAATCCACCTTCTTGTGATGAAGCAGGCTCGTTCACTTTATCATCATGAGACATAACCCCTTGTCTGCTTTTAGGTGGTGGCCAAATAGTATAAGGTGGTGACGCTGGTTGATCATGGACTAAAGGTGGTAATGGAATAAATTTACCTTCTTCTATAGGCGAAAAATGTGATGAAGCAGGCTCGTTAGACATAAAGTCTTTTGTGGCCAATTGATCTAGTTTTAGAACCCTTGATGCTTGAGTCATATAATGATCATGTGATATACACAATAGAAGCAGAAAAAGAGTTTGAATGAACAAGCTGGACCGCATGATGAAGGTTACTTAAGCTAGCAACAACTTTAAAAGGGTAGTACACAAGATATAGTAGAGCTATAGATTGAGATGGACACTTGCTTGAAACTAAACATTGATATTTATATACATGTCTATGCAATGCATTTCACTCTTTAAGTTCATCATCACATGGATGTTGTGAACCAAAACATGTTTCTTTCCCAAGCTTAAATTGAAGTTGTGCATGTATGTGTGATAAGTTACAAATTAGAAGACAAAAGACATCTGAACTATTACGTTACGAAAAGAATTATCACATGTCCCTCCCTAGGAATCAAGCAAGAACATACAACCTTACTCAATTTGTGATGATATTACATTTATCTTTTTATGAACAATTTAATGATAAAATGCATTCACAACTTTCAACATTTAACACGTGACAAAATAAAGACATAAAGTTTTTTATATCAAAGAAAATCTATCGCGTTTATCTCCTAGCTATCAAGCATAAACATTACTAGCATGGTACCCGTGCGTTGCAGTGGCGGGTACCCTGTTATTAAAGTTTAGACGCCAACAACATAACAATGGTGAACTCATTAAGCGGATAAAAACATGATCCCAATCTTACCCAATTCTCCCATTTTTACCTATTCTAACGGGTCATCCTCCGTTTTGTTGTTGAACGGCTTTTATTGGCTAGCCGAACCAATGGCGACTTCAGATTCCGGTTGAACTCGTTAGTCCGGTCTGGTTGAGCCCGTTGGTCCGGTCCGGTTGAACCCGTTGGTCCGGTCCGATTTTCAAAATCATATGTACCATCATTGTAAATTGTATAAAGCTTTGTGTGTTTTATTTGTTTGTACAATGTGCTGTGACATGTATTTTTTTTATTATAGGGGTGCTTTAAAAATAATATTAATTAGTGTTTAATATTTTATTTTCAATTTTAAGTTTATTTTTTTTATATGTGTGTATAATTGATTGGTACCAAGTGCTTTATATGTTGTATGTCTTCATTTTAAGAATTTTGATATTTAATGTGTTTAATGTTAGGAACTTAAGTTTAAGAGATATTTAATGTTTCAAAATTGTGTTTAGTTTACTTGTACATATTGCTTTGTTAGTTGTATTACTTAATTTTAAGATATTTAATGCCTTTAGTGTGTTTAAATTACCATTTTAATTTTAATTCCATTAGTGTGTTTAAATTAGTTGTAAATGTAGCTTTGATTGATTGTAATGCTTAATTTTAAGTATTTCTATATTTAGTAGGCCTAAATGCTTTATAAATTAGTTAGACTAGTCATATAATAATTATTATTTTAAGTATCAGTTTTAATTATTTAATTTTAGAGGAAAGTTATTTTACATACCAAACTTTTCCTACATATCAAAGGACTCATCCACACCTTTTATCTAAAAAGAAATCAATGGTTGAGATTAAAAAAAATTTAATATTTCACCTATTTTTTTTTTATAATTTAAATATCTCTTAAACCGTTAATCGTTAAGGGAAAATAATTACACCATCGCGACGAGGATTTAAATATTTTTTCTATAGACGGGCACTTTGATATACTTTCGACAATTTTTTTTTCTTTTTTTTATGTTTTTTTTTCGTTACCGAAAAAATCACATGTGATATATCACATGTGATATGTAATATCAAATGTTATTTTTCTGTAACGAAAAAAAACGTGAAAAAAATAATTTTTTTTGTCGAAAGTATATAAAAGTGCCTATCTATAGATAGATAATTAAATGCTCGTCGTAACGGTATATTTTTTCGCTTAACGATTAATGGTTTGAAAGATATTAATGTTTGAAAAAAGGGATAAAAGTGGGTTTTTTAAATTGTTGTAATTAATCTCATCCATTAAATCAAATAAAGATTGAGGGTGGAGATTAGACCCTTGGTATGTAAAAGAATTTTTGTCCTCAAATGATCTTAAATCTTAGTTTTATGTAACAAACTTTTATGCAATGATATTTTTTAGGTATACTTGATTTGGTCATAGAAAAATATGATTTAACACACTCAAGACCCTTTATTAGTCTCAAATAGCAAGTTATAACCAAAACAGATCTTAATCAGTTTATCAACCAAGATACCAAATCATCAAAACTCAAGTATAGATCTCAATCTATAAAAGAAACAACCACAAAGATTACAACAGCTAATTACCTAAGGGAGGTGATATCTCCATATAGGAATTTACTTCATACACATATGTTTATTAGGACCCACATAAATTTTACAAATAAAATTTAAGTAGGCCCCACTAAAATTATGTGTATAAAGTAAATTCCTACGTGGAAGAGATATCATTACCCATTACCTAATGCTCTAATTCAACTTGTAACCTCCTAATTGAGGAGCATCCCATATCATTGTAACATACCACAAGGCTATGAGCCCTTATTGCTACAATCGAAAGCCCTTTCCTAATAAGTGGGGAACAAAAATACTGTTGGTAGGTTCAAGTAAAATTGACCTATATGTCCTACATTGGATAAAGCGAGTAAATGTGAGTACATTGGTCTCTACACTACAACATGACTCAACACAAAAATGAACTAACAAAAAATTATATGAAGAATATGTTTGCTCGAGGATTTAAGTTAAGATTGATATGTTTTGGCCCGTTCATATTACACAACTTCTCATTTAAATATTTTCAAGTATAAGATATATAATGATCTCATTGAACTAGCTCCTTAATAGACGTGAACACTGTTCTTGCGGCATAAATAACATATTCTTTCACTAAAAAAATAATTAGACATGAAATGCTAGCAGGATATTGCTCTTAAACTAACAATACATAAGTTTACATTAGCTTTATATTATTTGGGCCATGATCAGATGGTCTTCCCCATAAACATGTATCTAGCTTGAAGGATGTGGTTTATAATAACTTTGGCTGCCCTTGACTGCTTTTGGGTGGTGGCCAAATAGTATAAGGCAGCGGCGCTGGTTGATCATGGACTAAAGGTGGTAATGGAATGAATCCATCTTCTTGTGACGAAGCAGGCTCGTTCACTTTATCATCATGAGACATAACCCCTTGTCCGCTTTTAGGTGGTGGCCAAATAGTATAAGGTGGTGACGCTGGTTGATCATGGACTAAAGGTGGTAATGGAATGAATCCACCTTCTTGTGATGAAGCAGGCTCGTTCACTTTATCATCATGAGACATAACCCCTTGTCCGCTTTTAGGTGGTGGCCAAATAGTATAAGGTGGTGACGCTGGTTGATCATGGACTAAAGGTGGTAATGGAATAAATTCACCTTCTTCTATAGGCGAAAAATGTGATGAAGCAGGCTCGTTAGACATAAAGTCTTTTGTGGCCAATTGATCTAGTTTTAGAACCCTTGATGCTTGAGTCATATAATGATCATGTGATATACACAATAGAAGCAAAAAAAGAGTTTGAATGAACAAGCTGGACCGCATGATGAAGGTTACTTAAGCTAGCAACAACTTTAAAAGGGTAGTACACAAGATATAGTGAGAGCTATAGATTGAGATGGACACTTGCTTGAAACTAAACATTGATATTTATATACATGTCTATGCAATGCATTTCACTCTTTAAGTTCATCATCACATGGATGTTGTGAACCAAAACATGTTTCTTTCCCAAGCATAAATTGAAGTTGTGCATGTATGTGTGATAAGATACAAATTAGAAGACAAAAGACATGTGAACTATTATGTTATGAAAAGTATTATCACATGTTCCTCCCTAGGAATCAAGCAAGAACATACAACCTTACTCAATTTGTGATGATATTACATTTATCTTTTTCTGAACAATTTAATGATAAAATGCATTCACAACTTTCAACATTTAACATGTGACAAAATAAAGACATAAAGTTTGTTATATCAAAGAAAATCTGTCGCGTTTATCTCCTAGCTATCAAGCATAAAATTTACTAGCAGGGTACCCGCCGTTGTAGCGGCGGGTACCCTGTGATTAAAGTTTAGACGCCAACAACATAACATGGTGATCTCATTAAGCGGAGAAAAACATGATCCCAATCCGACCCAATTCACCCATTTTTACCGATTCTGACGGGTCATCCTCCGTTTCGTTTTTGGATGGCTTTTATTAGCTAGCCGAACCAATGGCGACTTCAGGTTCCGGTTGAACTCGTTAGTCCGGTCCGCTTGAGCCCGTTGGTCCGGTTCGGTTGAAGCCGTTGGTCCGGTCCGATTTTCAAAATCATATATACCATCATTGTAAATTGTATAAAGCATTGTGTGTTTTATTTGTTTTTACAATGTGTTGTGACATGCATTTTTTATTATAGGGGTGCTTTAAAAATAATATTAATTAGTGTTTAATATTTTATTTTTAATTTTAAGTTTATTTTTTTTATATGTGTGTTTAATTGATTGGTACCAAGTGCTTTATATGTTGTATGTCTTCATTTTAAGAATTTTTATATTTAATGTGTTTAATGTTAGGAACTTAAGTTTAAGAGATATTTAATGTTTCAAAATTGTGTTTAATTTACTTGTACATATTGCTTTGTTAGTTGTATTACTTAATTTTAAGATATTTAATGCAATTAGTGTGTTTAAATTACCATTTTAAGTTTAATTCCATTAGTGTGTTTAAATTAGCTGTACATGTAGCTTTGATTGATTGTAATGCTTAATTTTAAGTATTTCTATATTTAGTAGGCCTAAATGCTTTATAAGATAGTTAGACTAGTCATATAATAATTATTATTTTAAATATCAGTTTTAATTATTTAATTTTAGAGGAAAGTTATTTTACATACCAAACTTTTCCTACATACCAAAGGACTTATCCACACCATTTATCTAAAAAGAAATCAATGGTTAAGATTAAAAATATTTTAATATTTCACCTAATTTTTTTTTATATTTTAAATATCTCTTAAACCGTTAATCGTTAAGCGAAAATAATTACACCATCGCGACGAGCATTTAATTATCTTTCTATAATCTTTCTATAGACAGGCACTGTGATATACTTTCGACAATTTTTTTTTTCTTTTTTTCATGTTTTTTTTTCGTTACCGAAAAAATCACATGTGATATGTAATATCACATGTGATTTTTTCTGTAACGAAAAAAAACGTGAAAAAAATAATTTTTTTTTGTCGAAAGTATATCAAAGTGCCTATCTATAGAAAGATAAATAAATGCTCGTCGTAACGGTATAATTTTTTCGCTTAACGATTAATAGTTTGAAAGATATTAATATTTGAAAAAAGGGTTAAAAGTGGGTTTTTTAAATTGTTGTAATTAATCTCATCCATTAAATCAAATAAAGATTAAGAGTGGAGATTAGTCCCTTGGTATGTAAAAGAATTTTTGTCCTCAAATGATCTTAAATCTTAGTTTTATGTAACAAACTTTTTATGCAATGATATTTTTTAGGTATACTTGATTTGGTCGTTGAAAAATATAATTTAACACACTCAAGACCTTTTATTAGTCTCAAATAACAAGTTATAACCAAAACTGATCTTAATCAGTTTATCAACCAAGATACCAAATCATCAAAACTCAAGTATAGATCTCAATCTATAACAGAAACAACCACAAAGATTACAACAGCTAATTACCTAAGGGAGGTGATATCTCCATATAGGAATTTACTTCATACACATATCTTTAGTGGGACCCACATAAATTTTACAAATAAAATTTATGTAGGCCCCACTAAAATTATGTGTATGAAGTAAATTCCTACGTGGAGGAGATATCATTACCCATTACCTAATGCTCTAATTCAACTTGTAACCTCCTAATTGAGGAGCATCCCATATCATCGTAACATACCACAAGGCTATGAGCCCTTATTGCTACAATCGAAAGCCTTTTGCTAATAAGTGGGAAAAAAATACTGTTGGTAGGTTCAAGTAAAATTGACATATATGTCCTACGTTGGATAAAGCGAGTAAATGTGAGTACATTGGTATCTACACCACAACATGACTCCACACAAAAATGAACTAACAAAAAATTATAGACAAAATTGCACCGTTCGTCCCTAAAGTTGCACGTTTTTGCGCGTTTCGTCCTTATTCTTTTTCTTTTTTTTTTTGCATTTTCGTCCCTGAACTCTCATTTTTTAACGTGGATGGTCCTTCGACCCGATTATTTTCTGACGGACGTTGCTTTGCAACGTTAGTTGACAAGTCAAAGGGTTTTTTAGTCATTTCATATTTTTGTTTGGCGCATTTGGTCCTTTCTTCATCCCATTTTTCCTGCCATTCTCCTTGGTAACCAACAACCTTTTCAGCCTATTTATAACCTCGTTTCTATACCCTTGAACACACACAAATCCTTTTGAAAAGAAACACAGTTAAAAATGGCAGCAGATGCAAATGGTTGTTTTAAAAGTGAAGCTGACGAATACGAGTTCATCTTAAACAACCCCTCGATGTGGGATGCAGTGTTTAATGAATTCGGGTATAACCCCGTAATGATATATGGGTCTTATAGGCAGGCGGACGAGTATATGAGGAAAGTGATAATCAGCTGGTGCCGGAGACAGGACTATTACTGGGATGAGGTTTTGGGCTTGGATGAGGATGAAGATGAAGATACAGATGAGGAGGAAGAGGACAATGTGGTGGGTCAGGCAAATGTTGTGGAGCAGCCCCGCACTGTGGTGGAGCAGCCGCGCCCTGTAGTGGAGCAGCCGCGCCCTGTGGTGGAGGAGAAAGTTGATGATGGTATCGGGTTGATGGAACGGTTAAATTTGGGAGAAAGGATTACGAATCCTGAAATTATCTTTGGACAACTGAAACAAAGGAAGAAGATGAGGGAAAGGAGGGAAAGGGAGGCAAGCATGGAAGAGAGCTCTAGTTCGAACCAGTTGGAGTGAAATGGAAATAAGTTTTTACTGATTATGGTGTTTGTATTGTTTTAGTATGTTTTTAATATGGTTTTAAGTATGATGTTGTATTGTTTTAGTATGTTTTTAATATGGTTTTAAGTATGATGTATGGAATGGTTTTTAATATGGTTTTAAGTATGATGTATGGAATGGTTGCTCCTTTTTACCTCTATGAATGGAAAATATGAGGTTTAATTACTAATCATTGTTTATGGTTGATTGTGAATGTTTGATTTAATTGTCTTTGTCACCAAGCCCCATAGCAGAAACATGTTATATAATGTAGATAATGTAAACTACATATCAAGGGATGCTCAACTCTAGCACAAATGACTCTAACTGTGACTGAATTCAACATTTATCATAAGGGAGTCATGTTTTGCAGAATATGTAACTAGAAATATGTAAATCATGAACCATTAAGTCATTAACCAAGGTAAGTCTACTACATTAGCACCATTCATAAAAAGTTAAGATATATTTACAACCACCATCAAAAGAGAACAAGTTTTACAAAAGCTTAACCTTCATTAAGATGGACACATATAACATCTTCATACTGCCTTGCCTTTCCCTTTGGCTTTGCCTGTTGTTTTTGCCTTCCCTTTGCCTTTGCCTTTTGCATTTGCATTGCCTTTTGCCTTTGCCTTGCCTTTGCTGCCTTCACCAATATCCTGGTCAATTTTACGTTTCTTTGTTGGTGTACTTGGGATACTTTGGTCAATAGGGACTGGAAGAGCTAGGCCAGTATTGTTAGCTGGGACAGGCTCAGTAGGTAATATCATTTGTAGAGGAACAGCTTCTATCACTTCATCAGAAATTGGAGGATCATCATAGTTCAGATTCTCAGAAGATGTAGAATCATATTGTTGAAAGTCACACCTTTGAAGAATTTGGGTTAGGTTTTCATCAGAGCTTGACTCAGAATTGCTTGAATCATAAAACACTGAAATAGAACTGCATGAAGAGGAGCTAAGGGTAATGGACACTGCAAAATAAAACATTGTATGTCAANGCTGGGACAGGCTCAGTAGGTAATATCATTTGTAGAGGAACAGCTTCTATCACTTCATCAGAAATTGGAGGATCATCATAGTTCAGATTCTCAGAAGATGTAGAATCATATTGTTGAAAGTCACACCTTTGAAGAATTTGGGTTAGGTTTTCATCAGAGCTTGACTCAGAATTGCTTGAATCATAAAACACTGAAATAGAACTGCATGAAGAGGAGCTAAGGGTAATGGACACTGCAAAATAAAACATTGTATGTCAATTTTTTTGATAAAAATGTTAACATATATCTAATAAAAAGCTTTTGAAGGTATACCAATGTAGATGACTCCAGTATACCATAATTTGGTCCTGTTTTGTTATCACAAACAGGGCTACAAGGTACTTTCTTTGGTGGCTAAAGACAAACAAAAGCTTTTCAAGGTTCCAATGTGGTATCGTTGTAATCCCAAACAGGGCTTCAAGGTTCTCACGTTGGTCCTCTAAGTGTTATCCCAAACAAGTCGGCAAGGTACTAACGTTGGTTCTCTTATTGTAATCCCAAACAGGGCTGCAAGGTAGACATAACTGATTACACTACAAGGGGTTCTGTTAGTGTTTAAAGGTAGGGATGAAACTACATTATAGTCGCATTACATTTGGTCCAAGTAGGCGATATGCATGTATGACAACTTTCCAATGTTTACAAGTATCAATGTAGACAATCTATATATCATTCAGTGAGTGGGCATGAACAATAAATAAGGCATATCCATGTGACAATCTTAAAGGATAATACAATGGACTTTGTAATCTACTTAAATAAATACAAACTAACAAAACCCCCAAAACCTAAAAGGATAATACAATGGACTTTGTAATCTAAGTCATCTACATAGAAACTATGAAAACCCCCGAAACTTGTAACATAAATAAACCTGAAACATGATAAAGAAGATAAACTACAATTAAATGATCCAAAAGAATGAACAAATGATAAATAGCAATATCCCTATAAATACCTGTACTCTTAGGGGATCCCATTGTTTGGATTTTGTTTTTGATCAGACTTTAGGGTTTGAGAGGCACATATAAATGTAGTTAAATATTTTGGTGTTTAGTCCCAAGTGTGTGAGTAAATGTTGGTTATCTTTCTTTTTATAGTAGGTTTTATGTTTGACTTTAATAAGTCAAAGTTAGTGAATGGGACAATCAATGCATCTTTGACTTTAAATAATGCATGTGTGTATAGAAGGTACTGCCACATGTGAAGAAGGTACTGCTAAGACACACAACGATACTTGTGCAATTAAAGAAGGTACTGGTAGAACAACAATCTCACAATGTCAATAGACACACCCAACATTAACACATTGATTTCTGTAATAATTAAACTGGTACATCGAATGTAAACATAAATTTAAACATCCCATAAACATAAACTTAAAACTCAGTTATAATCTGGGTGATCCCAGGTTTGAGATTTGTTGGAGTCGTAACCGTCGTCATAAGCAGAGTTGCTCGCAAATTTCTCTGCCTCTAACTGACCTTCCAACATACTCAGCTGCCGCTCCTTGTCAGAGTTCCAGCCAGCATCATCAGCTGCTACATTTTCATCAAAGCTTAGCTGGAAGTGATCCAGATGAGGCATATGTTGTTGTTGCACAAGAACTGTTGGTGCAGATGAACTTGATGCAACTTGCACAACTTCTTGTTGTTGTTGTTGTTGTCGTTGGTGTTGTTGCAAGCCCCATAGTAGGTTATACTCCTCTTCTTCTTGTTGAAGCCTCTCTTGATCAATCCTAGCATATCTTGCTTCTTCTTCCAAAGCTAGGTTGAATGCTTCTTCATCTTGTGTATGCTGAATTTCATCATCATTAACATTTCCAAGTAGCTGCAATTCAATTTCAGACATTTCTTCTTCTTCCAGCAGTTTCATGATTTCTTCTTCGTCTAAAATTCCACTACTACCAGGAGGTGTATCCTTTTTGAATACCTTAACTAAGTTTTTCATTGTAATGTTAAGATAATGGCCTGATTTAGGTGAAAACACTGAAATGTTACGAAGAATCAAGGCAGCTCCTACATTAATGTCCTTTCCATAACCCCCCTCATTAATGATTTTATGGTGTATGGTACCAGATAGAGAACCTGAAAGATCCTTGAGAGTTACTGTCAGATCTCCAAGAGCATTTGGAGTACACGACTTGATTATTGCAAGAACAAGATCAACTTTCCCCTTTTTGATATAGCTCTTGATATCACCTAAACATCCATTGACAACCCAGCCATTAGCATTCGCATAGTCAACGGCGCTAAGCTATGGACCACATGTGAAATCATCATCAAAACCTACATCTGCAACAACTTTTCTCATGTACTCCTGTGTCGTATCTGTAGACACATCTCGACCTTCCCTAGTATCGGCTATTTTACGTATCTTCGGCCTCTGATAAACACCCGCAGGACCTGGTATTATCCTAACCGATGTTTCGCCTGAAATGTCATCATTTTGGATTTGGGTTGAATCATGTGGTATACTATTCATTTTGTAGCGTGGTTTGTCGCAACAACAACCTTCTTTGCATATACATTATGTCCAACTGTATTGTCCACTTGGGTTACGGTCACAGGGACGAGGGATGCAAATGTGTCACGAATTCAGGGACTAACCACAACATTTAAGGGTTCAAATAAGATTGATTTTGCCGGGCATTCTCGTTTTCCCGCCAATTAATTATGTCACACATAGTGCAAGTTTTGTCCCTCAAGTATTTCTCATGTTGCACCGTCAGTACACCAACTTCACCTTCTTGTTTGGTCCTTAGCCCTTTTTCCCGCCAACCCACCAGGCCTATGACAGTCACCCAATTTTACTTATAAAACACGACCCATAGCACCTCCAAGTATCATCCACATTTACCATCCCAAAAAACAGAAATGGCTGAAAAGAAATCCACTTTTGATGCAATCCACAATGCCCAAATGGACCAATCAAGGATCAAATGGGCAAAAATGCAGGCTTTGATCGATGATGTTATTGATCATACTCCTGAATGGTCAGATGAGGGCAGTGAGGAACCACTCAAGTTCACTGAGCTGTGGTTGAGCAGGATTCATGAAATGCACAAGTTCAATAACCTTCTGAATGCCATGAAAAAAGAGGTACGGGAGGAAGTTGATATGCTGGAATACAAGATTAAAGTGGAAAAGGTTTGCCCAATAAAGGGATGGGAAGAATTTAATCAAACATTAGACAACACTCTTGTCAAGCTAACTGTTGGTGCAGTAAATGTGCCAAGAGTCAAAGATGAAGTTGTTGCTGTTGCCGCTGTAGGTGATGAAGTTGCTGATGTTGAAGAGGTTGAAGGCAATGGAAGGCCGTTAAAGAGAAAAAGGGTGTATGCTGTTGACAAGAATGATTTGGGAAAGGATGGGTGGTTTTGTGTTTAGTTTAATGTTTGTGTGTGTTAGCAAGTGCTTGTTATGGGCTGAACAATATATCTGTCTTTTGTAACACTCGTGTAGTGGTTATCTTATGCTAAACGAAAGTCTCTATTCCATATAACTGACTTTCGTAAGTCAACATACACATATCACTCAAACTACAAACAGGTTGCACGTAGCGTAAATGACACATACAAAAATTAAAGCTAAATCAACCAAAATAACATTGAAAAGAAGAACACTTACTAAAAGTAGATTCATATGTAATTTCTTACATGTACGTTATAGAGAATTCCAAATCTAAGTTATTTTACCAACTATGAATCCTATGGTGACAGGATTCTTTTAGACTGTATGAAGATTTTCCTTAGTAGTTCTTTTGCCATATCAGATTTTTCTTCCACACTCAATTTAACAGATAACATCTTCTTGAGATCAACTCTTGACAATGGGTATTCTTTCTCCACCAGCATATATATGTGTAACACCTGGTATTTTTCCTAAAATCTAATCCTAGCCAAACTTCTATTTTTAGAGCCTGAAACGTTTTAAAACTTTAAAGCATGTTAAATTT
>LBNU01003118.1:24506-65227 GCA_014162995.1 Artemisia annua
TTTTTTTTTTTTTTTTTTTTTTTTTTTTTTTTTTTTTTTTTTTTTTTTTTTTTTTTTTTTTTTTTTTTTTTTTACAAATGATACATATATAACTTTTTTTTTACAAAATACTTTTTTTTAACAAAACTATTACACAAAAGTTTTACAACTAACTTTTACAAAACTTTTATAATAAAAAGTTTTTACACATTTTTTTTTACAAATGATACACATAACTTTTTTTTACAAAATACTTTTTTTTTTTCACAAAACTTATAACTTTTTTTTTTTACATAACATTTACTTTACAAATAATAATAATAATAATAATAATAATAATAATAAAAAGTTAAAACGCGTTTTGTGGGGACAGTTGTCCACCACACACGCTTATCTCTCTCTCTCTCTCTTATCACAAATCACACACACACACGCGCTAATCTCTCTCTATCTCACTGCTCTCTCTTTTTCTCTCTCTATTTTATATCTAAAAACGTTTTTAGATCTAAAAACACTCTTATTTTGTGATGTTGTTGGTGATCTGTGATGGATTTTATGGTGAGTGGTGATGTTGTTGGTGATCTGTGTTGTGGGTTTTTCAAAAATTGGGGATTTCTAATTTAATTAGGGTTTCGTAAAAATATTTGGGGGTTTTTAAAATTAGCGTGATGTTGTTGGTGATTTGTGTTTGTGGTTTTTCAAAAATTGGGGGTTTTAATTTAATTAGGGTTTTGTAAAAATATTTGGGGGTTTTTAAAATTAGCTTGATATCTGTGATGATTGTTGGGTTAATTGAAAGATGTGCATGTTAATTTATCAGATCTAGATTTTTTTTAAGAAACCCTAATTTTTTAAAAGTGTTGGTGGTTCTGTGGTGGGTGATTAAGTGTTGGTGGTTCTGTGGTTGGTGATTATGTGTTTTTATGTGTTTTGTGATATTTTGTGATAGATCTAATTTTTAGGGTTTCGAAAATATTTGGGGGTTTTTCAATCTGTTTTGATTTACTTCAATTAAACTGTGTTAATTGAAAGATGTGCATGTTAATTAATCATATCTAGTTTTTTTTTAAGAAACCCTAATTTTTTAAAAGTGTTGGTGGTTCTGTGGTGGGTGATTAAGTGTTGGTGGTTTTGGCTTTATATGATTCTTGGGTCCAGCTTATTTTTTTAGATAGTATTTGATTTTTGCAGTACCCTCAAAATTGGTGCTGCTTGTGTTTTTGGTTCCTTTTTATTTAGCAAGCTGTATGTTTTAGTTTGTGTTTTTTAGTTCTTTTGGTATTTTCTTTTGGGTCCACTATGTTTAAGCATTTTGTTAATATAGTGGATGTCATATATTGTAGTGTTTTGGTTTTGTTGGAAAAAATTGCCGTTCAAAAAATAAAAAATAAAATAAAAATCTGTTACTCACAAATAATGAAATAAATAACTAAATTGGTTAACAACATAAGGTTGGTCACTAACAAGAAACAACTTACTACGATGGGTTTTTGTCACTGTAAATCTCCCTATATTGACAACATATAAGGCCAAAAACATTCTGATTTCTGAGCCATTTATCTCACTCAGTGACAATTATTTGTGTCACTATAGCTAACAAGCTCTAATTTTTTTACTATTTATTTTTGGAAATAAACAAGCTCTAATTCAATAGGCACAATTTTAATCACCAACTAAGAATAGTTGGTGACCGTTTTTTGTCATTATTTAACAAGGCCCATATTATTTTGATAACTAACAAGTAAGTGACTTTTCCTTTTTACAAGCAAAATGACCTAATTGCCAACTCAAGAGAGTGGCTTGATCGATGTGAAAAAAAATATCTCATATAATAAGAGATTTCATAAGGTGTGTTAATACAAATAAACCTTCAAAATGTTTATTTATATTTTATGATATTTTAATGTTTTGTCGATAACAAACGTAAAATCATTTTAACGAAATAGTTAAATTCGTAAACGTTTTTGAGCCAAAAGTTTACTAACTTATTTCACTAAACAAATATATATTAAACATGTTTAGTTATTCAGTTTACATGAAACTAAAACTATTTTATAAAAACACGTTAGTAACATTTGTTACTTACATTTTATAAAATACATGTTAAGAAAAAGCTATTAAACACTTGGACTATCCATGACCCAAACCAAGTCCATAACCCATGGAGCTTTGATCCATAACCCATGACCTATTGCATGACATCATGCATGACATCCAAAATGGGTGAAAACCATGACCTAAAGTCCATAACCCATAATCCAAAGTCCATGATCCATGACCCAAGATGTCTTTGACATCAGGCATGACATCATTTATCCATGGATCATAACCCATAACCCATGATCCGGTTTGTAACCCAAAATCCGGACTGGTTTACCCAGTTAGCCGGATCCCTGAGTTTACACTAGCCGGATCCCTCTAGGGAGAGAACTGGTGGAACCGGGTGAACAGTAGGCAGTTTTGCCTATAAATAGTGAGCCATTTCTCTCTTGTCTCTCACACCTTTTAAAGTTTACTTCTCTCTATACTTTAAACTCTCTAACCTCAGATCCAAAGGTCTTTCTATGTAGTTTCTCTTTGTGATTCTCTAGATTCCTTCCATAAAGCGAGATCATAACCTCTCGAAGACGTGCAAGCTCGTGATATGAGTTGCTTGGATTCTTCTCTTCCAAGATCACAGAAGTGATTCTTGTTCTTTCTTTCTTCTCAAAGGGTGTAGTAGATGTGTTGAGTAGATAGGTGTAAAAGGACGTTGGATCCTTTAGTCGAGTTGTATTAGGTGTGTTGGTTTGGTCCCCCGTGCTAAGGACCCGGTATCTAGCCTTGTACCGGATAAAGTGTAGGAGATGAAGGTTTGGTCTATCTTGTGTGAAAGACCCGGTATCTAGCTTTGTACCGGATAAAGTGTAAGCGACATTATGAAGGCTTCTCCGCCATGTGAAAGGAGTTTGTGTTGTGTAGTGATTACGAACTCTTGAGTAGGTGACTCGGGGAGTGGAGTAGGGCAAGGAAAGTGTCCTTGTAGCCGAACCACTATAAATACTTATGTTGTGGTTGTGTCTCTCTATCTCTATCTCGTANCCATGACCTAAAGTCCATAACCCATAATCCAAAGTCCATGATCCATGACCCAAGATGTCTTTGACATCAGGCATGACATCATTTATCCATGGATCATAACCCATAACCCATGATCCGGTTTGTAACCCAAAATCCGGACTGGTTTACCCAGTTAGCCGGATCCCTGAGTTTACACTAGCCGGATCCCTCTAGGGAGAGAACTGGTGGAACCGGGTGAACAGTAGGCAGTTTTGCCTATAAATAGTGAGCCATTTCTCTCTTGTCTCTCACACCTTTTAAAGTTTACTTCTCTCTATACTTTAAACTCTCTAACCTCAGATCCAAAGGTCTTTCTATGTAGTTTCTCTTTGTGATTCTCTAGATTCCTTCCATAAAGCGAGATCATAACCTCTCGAAGACGTGCAAGCTCGTGATATGAGTTGCTTGGATTCTTCTCTTCCAAGATCACAGAAGTGATTCTTGTTCTTTCTTTCTTCTCAAAGGGTGTAGTAGATGTGTTGAGTAGATAGGTGTAAAAGGACGTTGGATCCTTTAGTCGAGTTGTATTAGGTGTGTTGGTTTGGTCCCCCGTGCTAAGGACCCGGTATCTAGCCTTGTACCGGATAAAGTGTAGGAGATGAAGGTTTGGTCTATCTTGTGTGAAAGACCCGGTATCTAGCTTTGTACCGGATAAAGTGTAAGCGACATTATGAAGGCTTCTCCGCCATGTGAAAGGAGTTTGTGTTGTGTAGTGATTACGAACTCTTGAGTAGGTGACTCGGGGAGTGGAGTAGGGCAAGGAAAGTGTCCTTGTAGCCGAACCACTATAAATACTTATGTTGTGGTTGTGTCTCTCTATCTCTATCTCGTAGCTTAGTTTTATATGCTTTAATCTATCAATATCCAACACGCTAAAACTAGATTGACATAAGTCGATCTATAAGTTCTAATAAGTGATTTTAATCGGTAAAACTATTCAACCCCCTTCTAGTTTCTACAAATCTCTCATATAATAAGAGATTTCATAAAGTGGAAAAAGAATGTTGGAGCAATTGAAATTTGACAAATAGGAGAACTCAATTTTGCCAAATAGAAGAAATTAAGTCAATTTGTCTTTTCTAAAAAAAAATAGTCATCTCATTAGTCAATAGAAAGTTAAAATTGAAACAATTTGGTCAAACTTATCTAAAGTTCATCAAACAAAAAAAAAGTACTAAAATACATGTGTCGATTTTGTAGAGAAAAAAACTAAAGAAATAAGGAGGTAATTAATAAAACTTTAGTTGTTAAATTTTAGATTATATTATATACACTTAAGTAAACTTACCAATTTTAATGTTTTTTAGTAACTTTATAAATTTAATAAATAACTCATAAACTTTATATCTAAAAAAAGCAACATAAATGTTGTTATTTATATTAGATATAAAGTTAGTTTGATATTTAAATAAGTACACGAGATTGTACATATACGAACAACTCATGTTTTTTCTTTTTATGAGATAATTAAATATGTCTGGAAAAATGTTTTTTTACTATTTTCGTAATGGCTCATGTTATTCCTTTATATAAATTTAACTCGCGCATAGCAATGGCGGAGCTAGAAAATCCGAATATAGGTGCAAAAAATTTGCACCTTTAAAAAAGTCGTTCAACAAAGAAACAACAATAAATTATATTAGATCTACTATTGCACAAAAAACATCTTACATTAGGTGCAAAAATAAAATAAAATAAAATAAAATAAAAAGTTACAAAGGCAAAAAAACAACACCAAAGTAGCTATTAATATATGCCAAAATAACGCCTTTAAGGTCGAGAACATCTTTTACTAATGCCAAAACAATCTAAAACATGGGTGAAACAACAGCCAAAAAGGGCCAATATCGCAGCCAAACAGTTACCATACAACAACCAGACAATAGCAACCATACATCAGCAAAAACAACAACTAAATTAAGCTTTTCGCAAGCAAAAACAGCAGAAAAGAATCACTAAAACGATCACTAATTCGTTGCTTCCCTCACTAAAATGATCATTAAAGTCTACAAACATAATCACAATAAGTTAAAAACAAAAAAAAAATAAACAAATTCACAAAGGCAATAGCCTTGTTTCTAGAGAAACTAACAATGGTAAAACCAAAAAAATATTCCCAATCTCAAGTATATGTTTTTTTTCCCTAACAGAGTAATACAAACTAACATAACACAATTTTATGTATGTCAGACAAAAACATGATTTAGAAAATTAAAATTAGAGTTAGGACTATTACTTACCATATTCTAAGGATAGCATTGATCAGGTTTTATGTGGTTGAAAAGTAAGAACAGAATAGTCGAATATCTTTTGTACAATTAAAAAGCCTTTACAAAGCAATTACGTTGGGATTGGATTTTGTTGATGACAATACAGATTTTGGGCCGAGGGCAACCTAGAGAAATGACCCGTAATAAAATATATATATAAAAAAATTACCCTAGATGTCTAAGATTATTTGGCTCCGTAGAGGGCACTGCCCCCACTAACATATGCATCCCTCCGCCCCTGCTCGCATACATTAAGTTAAAAATTGAATACAACTAATTTTTTTTGATAAAAGTTGAAAATATATTACCACAAGATCATATAGAATATTTACAAGCAGTAATGACATGCCATTAACACCCATATGAAGCTATAAAGACAAAATACATTTTAGCTACAATATTAAAAATACCAATACAGACTACTACAATATCATCACCTATTTCACCAGCCTGTTGTCTGCTTTTGCCGCATCATGTTACATAGACTGGTAGCTTAGAAAATACCATACCTCACATTACAAGACTATCAATTGTAACATATGCAGCCCTCATCAAAGGCAGGAGTTACTCATATTTACTACATTCCCTTGACAAATTAAACACATCATAGATAACTTGCATATTAGCTAAAATTATTATCAATAGGAATATGAATATCAATCTGAAGGCAAGGCCACATTGTTTATTGTGAGATGAAAATAAATATACGATATTATACATATAGCAACGACGCATGTAATTACTCTTTTCTTTTGTGAAAGGTGAATAAATATTATTATCAAAAACATCACTTTCACAAACCAAACTGCATGCATGATGCGAGTATCGCAAGACCTCACAAAAAGTTTACTTCTCAAAGGATCTTGAGAAGCTTGCAATCCTCCAGGAGCTGTACCTGATTGTTGTAGTGTAGTATAGGTAAATCTGAAGGATTGATCATTTTCTAGTGGAATAGTGTCGTTAGGTTGAAGTGTATGTCAATTTAAGTATGAAGGTGAAGGATAGTTATTTTTGTATTTTTATATTTTATGAAAGCAATTAAAATATCGGTTTTGGAAGAGTGGGCGGAATTAGTTGCTAGTCAACTAACCCAAGAGCTATTTTTATAAAACAAAAATTAAAATAATAAGAAAAGTAAAAGTGGTGAACTTCTTATGATAAGAGAAACGTGTTTACTTAGACTTAATTACTCCCTAGTTATCTTTTATTGTTGAATGTCACAGTGCAGTTGTTTTAGTTGAAGCGTTGTATTCCTTAATACCAAGCGTGAGGCCGTGCTAAATTCCCCAACTCCATGAATATCAATTTCTCCTACAACCTTACATTAATTAAGCTATCATAGGATCATTAACATCAACTCATGCATTAACTACAATGAGAAAAACATATATTACACATATGGTTACGTTTTCTAAGACGTTCAAGCTAGTTACACAAAGGAAGTCAGCCAGTTTTCGTAGCCAAACATGAATCAATCAACTAAACAGTAGACAACGCATCAATAATCAATAACTAGGTTTTATTAAATTTAAGCAAACACTAAGTAAATTAAGTTAGCATGTTAAAAGGAAGAAAATATAAATGAATAATCAAACAAAAAAATAGATATATTGAATGATTAAAGAAGTACTTAACTTCAATTAAACATGGATGAAAAGAGGCTGAAAAAGCCTTACAAAAGCTGTAAAATTCATCAAGGGTTCAAGACTCTAAAGTGTCACCCTANGAATCAATCAACTAAACAGTAGACAACGCATCAATAATCAATAACTAGGTTTTATTAAATTTAAGCAAACACTAAGTAAATTAAGTTAGCATGTTAAAAGGAAGAAAATATAAATGAATAATCAAACAAAAAAATAGATATATTGAATGATTAAAGAAGTACTTAACTTCAATTAAACATGGATGAAAAGAGGCTGTAAAAGCCTTACAAAAGCTGTAAAATTCATCTAGGGTTCAAGACTCTAAAGTGTCACCCTAATGAAAGAAAAATTGAAAACTATATATAGATTTACAAGGCTGACGGTGTCAGGTTATGGATCCTGACGCTGTCAAATTGCTGTAATTAGGGTTTCGTCTTGTGCAAGTCGCCGTTTTGACGGCGTCACAAAATAAACCGTGACACCGTCACTTGTAATCTCTACGCGTGACGTCCTTCTCCAAAATACACCTGACGCCGTCAGGTGTAAATCCTTGATTTATGTTTGACCCGACGTGTGTTAATTCTTATAGCTTCAAAACAGAAGGTCACGGCGTCATAAGGCATAAGCTGACGCCGTCGGGTCTTCTTTTCTGACAGGATTTTCGCGACTTAGTCGTTTTCTTCTCTTTTGCATCCAAAAATCGTCCAAAAAGCTCCATATTCTAGAATTCTCGTGCCAAGTACCTAAAATAAAAAAAGAAACGATTTAAAGCAATATTTGATCATATAATCATGATTTTGGGCTTAAATGACCCATTAAAAAGGTATCAAATAAATCTTTATCAGTGCTGATAATCTTGGACATACCCAAAACTAACAGACAGGCAGAGAACAAAATTCAAACAGAATATACAACCAATGAATACAACTTCAAAACCTATTCCCAACAACTTTCACCAATATTCACCAATTCATTCTACCATATGACTACATTTCCTACTAATCTTAAAAACTATACATGCTTTAAAGTGCAACAACCACCTCACACTAAAGCAAATATAGAAGTAAAGAGAGCAAACATCATCATAGGCAAATGGAGACTGCATTTCTCATCACTGTGATATGAGCATTTAGTCAAAACTGTAATGGAGACTACATTTCTCATCACCGTGATATGAGCATTTAGTCAAAACTTGCATCCCCTCACAAGTCATACTACAACGATATATACAGCAATAAGCGTGATCACTTAGAGCTTATACCTAAAGTTAAAATAAGGATATCCGAAAATGCATTTTCCAAGAGGCCATTATGTGCTATATCTATGCATAATATCTAAATTATATTAATAGTTAACTTAATCAATACTCATCACATACTAATTAAACAAAGTCAAATTTTTCATTCAAACAAAAAATCCATACAATAAATTTGTCTATATTCATACATAATGAAAAATTTATGTAAAAGGGTTAATTTTACATAATGTTATGAAATATTATTTAACATTTCCGTATATGCACCCGCACAGCGTTACTATACAAAGATAAAAAAATTACTTTTCTTAACGATATATTATTAAAATTATATATTATTGTGACATATTTTTTCTTGGGTAAAGGGACTCCATCCGGTAAAATATATTACTCTAAAAAACAGTTAAGTACAATGGAATGTGACTGAAATTTTACATTAACCTCAAGCAACCGCTTGAACAGCCACTAAATCATTCATGACAAGCCATAAATGATCCAACTAGCTACACACAACTAGAAAACCAAAACAAAATCAAGCATAAACTAAGACACATCAGCCTTTATGCTAACCAAAGAAAAACAACCTATTCAAGTTTAATGTCATGGATGGCAGCAACCTTTAATTTGGCTGTAGATAGACCACAATCATCAAAGTAATCATTATCATAATCATTATAGTCATACCATCTTTCCATTGTTCCAAATGATTCCTCTTATTCCCTCCACTACCGAAATAACTAGTCTCGTTAGGATATTTTAGAACTTCATCGTCGTCGCTATAAAAAAACAACCACATTACTCACCTTAGAGAATGGGTTACCCACCTTGGTTGAAGAAGTACACATAGAGGAAGTGATATTATTGTGACATATGTCAAAACACATTAAGTAAAAGTTATGTTAAAGCACGGAGGTATATAATTAGTACTATGAGGGTGTTTGGGATTGTTAATTATTTTCTTATCTACTTTTTATAAGCAGAATAGTACTTTTTTCTTCCAAACACTGTGTGTTATTCTGTCATACGTAATAAAAGCAGAAAAGTAGTTTTTCATTAGCATGTTAGGAACTGTTTATTTCATGTCAGTTATTTAATATTGAATTAAAATAATTTTTTATTCTCGTATTTAACTTAAAACCTTTTATACATAAACTTGGTTAAAATTTTATATTAAAATTAGTATTAATAAAAATATATGATGTTTTATAAAATAAGCAAATTCAAAACTGATTCCAAAAGAACTTTTTTATAAGTTCCTATTTTTAAGCCCCACAACCAAAAAAATAAGGAATTCCAAACACTCACTATATAAAATTCTAAGTAAAATATTGATATAAGTGATTTGCAAGTGATTTCTTATTCAGACACAATCCCTTTCATTAATACAATTTGGTAACGAATAGACTATAGAGGTTTAATTAATATAAATGGGAATATTACCAGAGATGTTTAGGTATATAAAACAGAATATGCACAAAATATTTGTATAACATTAGGAAAGACTTAAAATTTACATGTTTCATATGAAAAAGAAATAGATAACAATACTGAAGTAATATAAATGATGATTAAAACAAAAGTTACACACATAATACACTCACTAGTTCCCAGCTTAATTAATCAGTTGTTCCTCCTTGGAAATCTGGGAGCTGATGAAACATACGAGCACAGCTATACACTGAGCAGAATGATTGTAGCGCGGTTAATAATAGCATGACAATTGCTACCAAAACCGTCAAAAATTTCCATGATCCAAACACATACGTGTTCATGAAATTTGCAAATTTCACCTTCCATGTTTGAGCATACCTCTTGTTCACATCTTCAATCACTTTGTCCATCTTTGGCACTTTGGTTAGTTTTACAGACTTGCTCATCCCATTCCATAGATCTGCAACTTCCTTATCACTCTTCAAATGGTTCAAAATAACCCCTCTTTCTCTTAAAAACTTTGCGTCTTCTTCTGTGTCAACTATACCATTCATTAACTCGGTGTAACGAGCCACCACTAATGGCCCTGCTGCAACACATGCTTCATATGCTACCAAGTTTCTTAAATAAACCTCAGTGTTCACATCTAGATCGACTACTGGGAGGTAAAGTGTGGATGTTATGTTGTCGAAACTAATGTCTGATATTCCACCATAAACCGGGGAAATAAGGATCCCTGCTTGGGCCATGTCAGTGACAGATGGGATTGTGATTTCCTCAATTGTTGGTGCTTTCAGTTCACCGCCTTCTTCTTCTGATTTCTCCTCTCCTCCACCCTGGAACTTCTCGAGCATACGCTCCATGGGCTCTTTCATGAGTTTAAGTAGTGGAATATTAGATATTATCTTCCAGGGCAATTTCATTACCAATTTCATTGGTTTCCCAAAAATGATTTTTTTCAACAAGTTTACTAGACGTAAGTTTGATTTTGCAATGATGTTCCATATATGACCCAAGAAGGATCGAACTTCACTATCCTTTGCATACATGCCTTCTTCATCTTTTTCCTTGATCTCTGTGATTTCTTCTTCTTCTTCTTCTTCTATGTCAATTTCGACCTCCGTGATCCCAAGTTCTTTGTTGTTTGGCACAGTCATATGGTAGAGAAAATCGAGGAGGTGATCGCAATCATTGATGTCAACATCTGGCAACACTTTTTCTTGAAACGGGGCAAGCTCGATGTACAAACCCATCAGCATACTCTTCAGTGTCTCGTCCGCAGACTTGTCTTCATCGTTAGTATTTTTTATCTGATGCTTCAACATTGTATGAATCAGAAACATTGGAATCTGATTCTCGACCATCACCACATCACGAAGAATCACCATATGTGATAGTTTCTTCCCCGTGACATCCACAACATGGGACATCATGGACTTAACTTTCTTCAGTGTACGACCTTCTTCTTTTATGGAATACACCTGAAGGAATTCGAGTAAGAACGCCATGTCAACCGCCATCATCCAGATCAATGCATCTCCTGACATGTCAATTGACTTATGGTAACAAGCACGGATTCTTGCTTCATCATTTTTCTTCATTATCTCCACGATGCGTTCAAAGCTGACGTTCATGAATTTCTGTGTTCTACGTGCAGCAGCAAGCTTATACCTTTGCATGTCGTAGACCTCTGGGCGCCAATGGTGGAATGGGCCTAATGCGACTTGTTGTGGGATGTAGGATTCAGGATCTGTTGCTAGAAGTACTTGAGGGACACTGAAGATACAAACGGGATTTTCTTCACTCTCTTCCTCATATTCTACAACGGATTTACGCATGCTTTCAACCCATTCTTTCTCGTTGATGTTCATGTTGGAGAAAGAGTATGAATTGGTAATAGTACTCGATAAGGATCTGGTGGCCATGGTATTGATAAGAATTAAGAAAAATCGCCAATGGTATTCTTATGTTTTGTATGTTTAAGAACAACCTAATATGTCTCTTATAGACGGCATATTTACTGACAAGTTAAGTTGATGATCTGCATTTTTGGCTTATAATAATTAGGTATAACATATTCAGTTTAACAACGTTTCAAAAACAGATTTAAGAATATTAAAACAATAGCGTATGTTATGTACATAACCAACTTGAAATTTGTAATTCTGCATGTTACTTGAAATAATGATTATAATTTTGCAAATTAAATAACTATTAAATCCAACTTATAGATATAAGAAACTAAGTTTCGGTTTAGTATCCACCTTTTACTTTTTCCTTTGGCCAAAGCTTTAGATCTACGATTGATATCATTTCCTAAACATATATACTATACGTTTTTCAACAGGCAGACATATTGTGAGACGAAGTTTGTGGTAATGTCACCAATCTAGTACCTTTTTTTAGAAAATTTTATTACTTTTAAACAAGTTGTCTGATGAATAAGTATGGATAATGCAAGATTGCAAACTAATTTTTAAATAACGAAAATCTTCTTGGTCATATGGCTAGATCGATTACAGCTAAATTAACTTCACCAGGCATCAGATTATAATTATCATTATTTATTTTAATTAAAATACCGTTATACTAATAATAGTGCAAACCATATACAATCATCTAATTTAATACTAACCCACTAGCATGAAGCATAAGCATAATTTAACTTGATAGTTGCTGACGTAGTTACAATTCAGTAAGATCATTAAGATGAATTGATATTTAAATCCACAATAACTTATTTCTAGCTAAATTCATATCAATACTTGGTTCATGAACCTGCAGCTAAGACTAAGGGGTTGTTTCTTTTTTTCCTTAGCTAAGGATTCATATGGGTCCCACTTTCATATAGGCATCTTAATGTGGAGGAGATGATAAATTAAGCCTTGTGGATATAGACCATTTAAGGGATTTTTGTGGGCCCCATCTAAAAAGTAATAATATTAAATAGCATCCCTTAGCTAAGAGGAAAAAAGAAACACCCCCTAAGAAACTATGACCAGCAAGACATTCAAGTCTAGCTAATACCAAGCATTCATGCTCTGCGGCTTAACTAGTGACTCAATAATTTACTCAGCTTGCTCACACATCTCTGTACCTTTTTTTGTGAGAAAATAGTTAATTGAGTCACTAAATTTTGAGAGAGTGAAACTTTATCAGCTCACTATTGCTTGTTAAATGTCTTGCTAGCTAGTTTATAACATATTCACTGTTAAATAAAACAGTTTTGGCTGAATGACTACTGTAGCAACAGAAAAATAGTGTCGACAACCTCTACATCAATATTCTGTAGTGACTAGTGAGTGTAGGAATAGCACAAGAAAACCTATACTGACTGATTTTGAACTTTAGTGACACCTTTTAAGTCATCATCATCTATTGTAGTGCTTTCCATCAGGAAGTTTAGAAAATTATGGCTTAAACACTCCCAACCTGTCATTAATAGTAATTTTAGTTATGCTATACCGTCACTTTCGAACCCACACATACAATATATATATAAGTATACAAAGCCGCATGTGGATAACGCGCGTATATTTATTTCTGGTCAATCCTTCACCTAATGCTCTATTTTTATTGCAATAATGTGATTAGAACCACAACTTGCGTTTTTTTTTTTAACTAATAGCTTATAAGATTCTTCGTAAAATACGCCATCCATCACTATCCCCATGATATATAATTAATTAACATAACTAGTGTATATTATGGTACAAAGCAATATGTACGTGTGAGTTGGATAATGAAATAATTATTCATGTCAAATATACCTCTTTCAAGTTTAAATGTGCAAAAATATAAAATTGGTTAAACAAGCTCACATAAACACAGAATTATAAAGAGTTATTACAAGTATATATGTTATATAATTTCACCACTTGCCTTTTTTTTAATGAACGCCAAGGAGATTCCTCATAAATATATATTTTCCTCATACAAAACAACACCTAAATAAGATCGTAGCATCTACCGCTTTGATTTCCTATCATAAATTATAACTGTATATAATTATGTAATGCCATTGAATAATGGTAGAATTAATTTGGTCAAGAATTGGTTATATCCATCTTTAATTAGTTATATAAATCAATCAAAATATATCCATCTTTAGTTATATAAATCAATCAAAAACCTATCGTAATCTCTTAAAATTTTGACATTTATACATGCATCTAGCTAAAATCTTAACACATGTAATTAAACAAAACATCACAAAACTCCTTTTAATTTCACATATTTATCTTTAGCTATGCAAAATCAAACAAATAATAATTGTAATGAAATATATATATTTTTTTTGAGCAAAGAATTGTAATGAAATATATAAAATACAATCACTTGCTTATTGTTTATTTTCATGTCTAACTTATTTTTGGTGCATTTTTTTTTACTACACTCAAATATCAACTATTCTCAACCAATTAATTATTCTTGTTTTTAGGTTTAAGAATGAAAATTTCTTTCTATCAATTAAATCTTAATCCACATCCTTAAAAAAGATCATGTTGACGTGGGTTGTGTGCTACACAACCTAAAGCTTTCCTAGTTAAGCAAATATATGCATGCCAATACTTGCGCATGACAAAAATTACAACAGACACAAGGTTGATTATTATTCCATCTTCTAAAAGAGTTCTAAGAGATAGACAGATTCTTGCTCTTTCGTACTCAAAACGAGGAATTAGGCTGCGCGTTGCGTCGGAGTCAAATAGTCTAATATTTGTTCCAAATATTCTTTTGTATATGGCGTATGTGATGCGTACAATGGTTAATGATAGAATGTTGCATACAATGTATAAATTAAGTAAAATGTGAAATGTATGCCAATTATGTGGCCTAGTGGTGGTTGAAAAGTTGATAGAACATATTAATATATGCAAATTTAATTGAGAAGATTGATTAGTGTTTGATAAATTCTAGATGCTTAGGAAGCTTGGGATTAAGTATGTGATAAGTATTGATGTATGTTTATTGTATAGTGCATAGAAATACATGATTGAACTTGAATGCGATTACATAAGGCGTGGGGACGACGTCGTATAAGGGGCTATAATGAGTCGGCTGGAGGGAAATTGTCATCTCTGGCTTGGCTATCGTTCCTTCTTCTTCCTAGCTCTCTCCTTCCCCTCATAAGGTACATGTCTGTCATATAGCTTCATAAGCATGAGAAAAGGGTACATGTCTCTCAAATATACAACATATCATATGAATATTCATCAAACCCACTAACCAATATACCAATACCTTTCTCATCAATCACCATATATGTGACATACTGTAAAATTGTGATTGATGTATGATTAATTAGCGATAAGATACAACATGTTAAAATATGATTAGGTGCAAGTACAACAATAATATAGTGATATAGGTATGTATCCACGTGGTGCTATAAAGCGTATGGGTGTATTCAATTGCATATGTGTATGCAATTGAAGTTTACTTATTATATTAAACGCTAAAATAAGTGAAATCGATAATCATACGCATAAATATTTTTAACACATGATAATATATTGTTTAAAGAGGAAATTTGGGCGATTACTCTGGAGAGTACGCCAATACAATTATCGTAAGAAAAAGTTTCAATATCGTATGCTTCATTTCGTATTTACCTTCATCATTTTCAAGTTCTTCTAATCTCGTAATTGCTGCAACTTTTTTCCAAGGATACCACTAATAGGTTTTATATGAATCTAAACACGTCATAGCAAGTACACGTGACCTATTACAATTTTATTGGCAATCAACAAATGCGAAATAATTAATCATGGCAAAAACGCGTAAGCAATTAAGGATCTTGTATTGCGATAATCAACCTTTATAAATTATCTATATTAATTTTCGGACCATTTACAAAATTATGAACACATAAGTATTTAACATTCATCATGATTTACAAGTATTGCTACATATATTTCATTATCATAAATCAAATTCATAATTTATTTATAAATACATATACATGCGAAAGTTATTAGACAAATAAATGTAACAAGAATGCTCACATTGACTCGCTTGTATTCGTGTTTCATTGATTCACCGTTGACCTACCTATATAATCAATCACACACACTACTACAAAAACTAGTTTTACCCACTACCAAATCCGTGGGAAAATCAGTGTGAAACGGCCGTTATCCACAGATTTCACACGGATTCGTTCCGTGTGTAAAAACCCCGTGGGTAAATATTTTCCCACGAGAATTCCCACGGGCGTTGACTATTTTCCCACAAATATTACCGTGGATAATCCGTGGGTTTAATTTCCCACAGATTTCTCACGAATTTCCCACAGTTTCTAGTAGCCATTTTCCACACATATCCGTGGTTTTTTTGCCACTGATTTCCAACGATTTTCACACTATAATTTTCCCACAGGTTTCTCACGAAATTTCTCACAGTTTCTAGTAGCCATTTTCCACACACATCCGTGGTTATTTTGCCACAGATTTCCAACGATTTTCACACTACAATTTCTCCCACAGATTTCTCACGGTTTCTAGTAGCCATTTTCCACACAGATCCGTGGTTTTTACCGCAGTTTCTAAATTCCGTGGTATTTGTATTCAGCATTATTTAGTATTTTCTATAACTAAAAGAAAATGAAAAGTATTGCAACAACAAACCCATATAGGTATATAAATCCCATATGTTAATTGTACAAAAACACATGAGGTTGTAATCTGAAAACCCACATATTTCATCAAAACACGTATGACATACAAATATATTCGATCCAAACATTCCGACTCTAAGCTACTGGAAGAAAAAAAAATGTGTGGGATCTATTTCTTATTTTAAGAACNCCACAGATTTCACACGGATTCGTTCCGTGTGTAAAAACCCCGTGGGTAAATATTTTCCCACGAGAATTCCCACGGGCGTTGACTATTTTCCCACAAATATTACCGTGGATAATCCGTGGGTTTAATTTCCCACAGATTTCTCACGAATTTCCCACAGTTTCTAGTAGCCATTTTCCACACATATCCGTGGTTTTTTTGCCACTGATTTCCAACGATTTTCACACTATAATTTTCCCACAGGTTTCTCACGAAATTTCTCACAGTTTCTAGTAGCCATTTTCCACACACATCCGTGGTTATTTTGCCACAGATTTCCAACGATTTTCACACTACAATTTCTCCCACAGATTTCTCACGGTTTCTAGTAGCCATTTTCCACACAGATCCGTGGTTTTTACCGCAGTTTCTAAATTCCGTGGTATTTGTATTCAGCATTATTTAGTATTTTCTATAACTAAAAGAAAATGAAAAGTATTGCAACAACAAACCCATATAGGTATATAAATCCCATATGTTAATTGTACAAAAACACATGAGGTTGTAATCTGAAAACCCACATATTTCATCAAAACACGTATGACATACAAATATATTCGATCCAAACATTCCGACTCTAAGCTACTGGAAGAAAAAAAAATGTGTGGGATCTATTTCTTATTTTAAGAACAACTTTTATTTGCCAAACTTTGCATGGTCCATAATCTCTTCCAATATCCCATCCATCTTGGCTATGTAAATCGTTATCTACCTGTGTTCAACAAAACATAAAAAAACAAATTAGTTCTAGTAACAAAAAACCAACAAACATAAATTAACTACAAAGCTATTCAAATCTAAAAAATATTACTGCATATCATTAACACATATTCTATAAAATCAAATATGACACAACCCACATGCCACATCCCATGGACCCATATCCACCATAACTTAGATAAAAACTATTTTATTACCATCTTTATGTAACTCTCTTCACTTCACTTCCCAGGAAACCACTGTCGGCTACTACTACTTTCACACTTTCATAAAATAAAAAAAAAAAAAAAAAAAAAAAAAAAAAAAAAAAAAAAAAAAAAAAAAAAAAAAAAGTTTAAAAACAACATCTAATCATAATTAACACCCTCCTCGTGATTTGAGTACACTATATAGAATATAACAAAAGATCATAGACTTTTAGATCTAAAAAAATCCAAAGAGTCCTTAGATCTAACTATATGACAACAAGATCTAGAAAATATATTCTATGAATTGTTCAATGTGGGTGGTTAATCCGGTCGTCGCACATATTGTGCGGTTGAACTCACGTTTCAGTTACTTGTAATGGTGGTGTGAGTATGTGTTAGTAAAATGATTTACCGGCGGTCGAAATACGGGTGGCCGCGTCGGTAGATCCTGGTGGTGGCTGAACCGGAGAGATGGAGAAAGAGAGATATATGTTTTGTTTTTGTTTTGATTAGTGTGTGAGTGAGTGTAATTGTGGTAATATGAGAAAAAAGATAGGGGTGTATTTGTTTTTGTTGTGAGTATATGTTTAGTAGCATCTTGCCCATTAAAAATGACATGTTGGCAATCCATGTGAAGTCATCCAAAAGTCCAATATGCTTCCTTTACAACACAGTAAAACTAAAAGTGAGGTAATTAGTATATTGTAAAAAGAAAAGTGAATAAAATGAGTTAAGCTACAAAGTTACAACCAAACAATATCTTACATGTATCTTCAATAAAACTTTAACTCACAAACTCTCGGTTAATGAACAATTCACATATCGTTGAGCCAAAGGCCTTTGGTGACATATCTCAAACAATAGTTGAACGACTAATTTATTGATCGATAGATCACTCACGTATTGTGTAAGTAACATCATAAACACATTTAAAGATATTTTCTATTGGTAAATTTATGTGAAATTAACGTTAATGAGAAAAAGTCGATCACTGTATATATACAAAAAAATGACAAGGTCGTTATTTAATATTTAGTTGAACATTACTACATTAGTAACCAATATAACTTTTTATCAAATATATTTATACTCATATAGTGCATCTACCATGTTTTTGTTAAAAGTTATGATTCGTTAAGTCAAATTTGATCTTTTAATGAAACATATTAGACGCTAAACGGCGATGTTAGCTTCCGCTAATGTATAAAAGAGTAATGTGAAAATCCGCAAGTATGAAAACAAAAGAAAGTACATATCATGTGGGAAATTGGGGGGTAATTACCCACGGCTTTCCCACATACTTCTAACATTGGTGGGTAATATGTGGAAAATTACCGACGAATTTCCCACAGACCTAGTCACTTTCTTACTTTTTTAATATGGTTACACGTTCACGCACAAACCCATCTTTGTATTCTACACACAAAGATTTGATACATAAAAAAGTTATACATTCCATACATTGATTTGATACACAAAAAGGTTATACCTAACATACACATACACTATGATACTCACATTAATAGTTACATTAATAAACAAAATCATAAAATATGAAACTAAAAATACATATGAAGACATAATAAGTAATGTGGGAATGTGTAAGTATGCAGAAACATAAAGACGGTATTTTGGTGGGAGATATGCGGGTATTTACACACGTGTTTCCCACAGTTTTATCAAATTGGTAGGTAATCTATGGGAAAGCACCCACATATTTCCCACGGGTATAATTGTTTTCTTTTACTTTTATTTTATAGTTGCATGTTCACACATATACACGTCCATATACCTAGATAGAGTACATCTATAAATACAATGAAAGGCCATAAATAGAGATATGTAACATATACGTGTAGATATACACACATATACGACGGTTTGTTACGGTAAAAGGTTATACTTGAACCTACACATACACTTGTGATACTTACATAAATAGTTCCATTAATTGAAAAGACATATAATATGAAACTACAAAAACATATGAAGACATACTAAGTAATATGGGAATGCGTAAGTAGACAAAACACAAAAACGATATTTTCTGTGGAAAATCCGTGGGTATTTACACACGTATTTCCCACAGATTTATTAAATTGGTAGGTAATCTGTGGGAAGTTACCCACATATTTTCCACGGACATAATCGTTTTCTTTTACTTTTTTGATATAGTTACACGTTCACGCATATACACGTCGATATACCTAGATACAAAACATTTATAGATACAATGAAGGTTATAAACAAGCATACGGAAGATATACGTGTAGATATCCACACACTTATAATGGTTTGTTGCACAAAAAGGTTATTCCTAAACCTACACATACACTTGTGATACTGACATAAATAGTTACATTAATTGACAAAAACATATAATATGAATCTACAAACACATGTGAAGACATATTAAGAAATGTGAGAATGTGTAAGTAGACAAAACTAAAAAAACGATATTCTCTGTGGGAAATCCGTGGGTATTTACACACGTATTTCCCACGGATTTATTAAATTGGTAGGTAATATGTGGGAAAGAACACACATATTTCCCACGGACATAATCGTTTTCTTTTACTTTTTTGATATAGTTACACGTTCACACATATACACATCGATATACCTAGATACAAAACATTTATAGATACAATGAAGGTTNATACACATACACTATGATACTCACATTAATAGTTACATTAATAAACAAAATCATAAAATATGAAACTAAAAATACATATGAAGACATAATAAGTAATGTGGGAATGTGTAAGTATGCAGAAACATAAAGACGGTATTTTGGTGGGAGATATGCGGGTATTTACACACGTGTTTCCCACAGTTTTATCAAATTGGTAGGTAATCTATGGGAAAGCACCCACATATTTCCCACGGGTATAATTGTTTTCTTTTACTTTTATTTTATAGTTGCATGTTCACACATATACACGTCCATATACCTAGATAGAGTACATCTATAAATACAATGAAAGGCCATAAATAGAGATATGTAACATATACGTGTAGATATACACACATATACGACGGTTTGTTACGGTAAAAGGTTATACTTGAACCTACACATACACTTGTGATACTTACATAAATAGTTCCATTAATTGAAAAGACATATAATATGAAACTACAAAAACATATGAAGACATACTAAGTAATATGGGAATGCGTAAGTAGACAAAACACAAAAACGATATTTTCTGTGGAAAATCCGTGGGTATTTACACACGTATTTCCCACAGATTTATTAAATTGGTAGGTAATCTGTGGGAAGTTACCCACATATTTTCCACGGACATAATCGTTTTCTTTTACTTTTTTGATATAGTTACACGTTCACGCATATACACGTCGATATACCTAGATACAAAACATTTATAGATACAATGAAGGTTATAAACAAGCATACGGAAGATATACGTGTAGATATCCACACACTTATAATGGTTTGTTGCACAAAAAGGTTATTCCTAAACCTACACATACACTTGTGATACTGACATAAATAGTTACATTAATTGACAAAAACATATAATATGAATCTACAAACACATGTGAAGACATATTAAGAAATGTGAGAATGTGTAAGTAGACAAAACTAAAAAAACGATATTCTCTGTGGGAAATCCGTGGGTATTTACACACGTATTTCCCACGGATTTATTAAATTGGTAGGTAATATGTGGGAAAGAACACACATATTTCCCACGGACATAATCGTTTTCTTTTACTTTTTTGATATAGTTACACGTTCACACATATACACATCGATATCCGTAGATACAAAACATCTATAGGTAAAATAAAGGTCATAAACAGGCATACAAAACATATACGTGTAGATTTGCACACACATATAATGGTTTGTTACACAAAAAGATTATTCCTAAACATACACATACACTTGTGATACTGACATAAATATTTATATTAATTAACAAACACATATAATATGAAACTACAAACACATATGAAGACATATTAAGTAACGTGAGAATGTGTAAGTAGACAAAATATAAAAACGATATTTTCTGTGGGAAATCTGTGAGTATTTACACACGTATTTCTTACGGATTTATTAAATTGGTAGGTAATCTGTGGGAAAGTACACACATATTTTCCATGGACATAATCGTTTTCTTTTACTTTTTTGATATAGTTACACGTTCACGCATATACACATCGATATACCTAGATACAAAACATCTATAGATACAATGAAGGTCATAAACAAGCATACGGAACATATACGTTTAGATATGCACACACATATAATGGTTTGTTACACAAAAAGATTATTCCTAAACCTACACATACACTTGTGATATTGAAATAAATAGTTATATTAATTAACAAATACATATGAAGACATATTAAGTAATGTGTAAATGTGTAAGTAGACAAATTATAAAAACGATATTTTCTGTGGGAAATCTGTGGGTATTTACACACGTATTTCAAACGGATTTATTAAATTGGTAGGTAATATGTGGGAAAGTACACACATATTTCTCACTGACCGGTTAAATAGTTACTTTATAAAAAAAGACCGTGTGAAATCCGTGAGTAATGGAGCTAAAATTTGCCACATACTTTTGGCCGTGGCTAATATGTGTGAAATGTGCCACAATTTTCCCACGGACGTCTAATAAACACAAGTAGTGTGAATATGGTCGCAAATCTGTGGGAAATTTGCGACGGATTTCACACAAAAACTTGGCCAACAATTTAGTGTGTAAAGAGTGGGAAATCCGTGGGAAATTTACGACATATTTCCCACTGAAATTTGGTCAACAATTTGGTGTGTAATTTGTCGGTATCCCGTGTGAAATTTCACACAGTTTCATTTCCGTGGGAAATTTTTAGTGAGAAAAACCAGTTTGTGTAGTAGTGACAATGATAATGTTCCATCACACTTTAGTCAAATAAGGATTCGACCCCACAAGTAAACAATCTAACTCTTTTACTAAGTCTCTTGCTTTCCAAACAATACTAAAAATTCTTATTAGTATCTAAGGCAACACCTTAACTGTAAACAAGAATTGAACTAAAGAAAATAAGAGGTTTTACCCTCTTATTTGTTCCGGCCGGTTATAAGCCAAGGGGGCGAACTTTGGACTTTTGTTAGGAATGTAGAGAATGATTAACCTTAAAAGGAAAAAAATTCAAGCCTCATATATATAACCTAAGCATTAAACACATTTCCAAAGTTACAAATCTATTTAATTTCACAAATCAAATAAACTTTTACTGTAGGGCCTAAAAACATAATTTTGGCCCAAGTGGTTTAGGGGGTGTTTCTTTTTTTCCTTAGCTAAGGGACCATGTGGGTCCTATGTGGACCCATGTTTGTTAATGCCTCTATATGGGGAGGGGGACATATTTTTTGGCTTGTGGATATAGAGGGATTAGTGGAAATTTGTGGACTTCACATAAAAAATAAACATTATTAAATGCTTGTGTGGACCCATGTGGTCCCTATCCCTTAGCTAAGGGAAAAAAGAAACACACCCTTAGTCTGTGAACAGCTCAGGTAATTGTGCCTAACTATTTACGAGCTCGTTCAGTTACTTATTCACTAATTATCATTTTAAGATAAATTCACGAACTTTTAACTTATGAAAGTAGTACTATATGTACATCATACATATATGTGAAATTATATATATTCTTGTTAGATTGTGACCTCGTAGGCCAAAGACGATAACTAACCTTATTAGTTATGTTGCTCCGTGTACACAAAATCCAATAATTTAGTCATCTCATCATTCCCAACTACCACAGAGGCTTCTTCAAAGTAGGCGTTACCCTAGTCATTAGAATAATCAGAATTTTGATCACGCTTACCCTTTATGACAGACCTACTTGACTTCCTCATTAGACATTCTCTCTTCAGATGACCCTCCAAATAACATATAAGACACTTGAGTTTACCAGTTCACCCCTTGACTTAAATTGCAAACTTCAATCCGAATGAGCATTACCTTCATGATCTGACATTCCCCTTACATTAACTCGTCACCAATTTCTTCCTTTGTGCCTTTATATTTTTTCTTCATCTCCCTAGTATTTAAAGTAGCCATAACATTCTCCATTGTCAGGATTCTCACCCATACAACAATGTCTCCACAAAGTTTTCGTAAGAAAATGGCCACGAAGTAAGTAACATAAGTGCTTGATCCTGATCTTCAATCTCGATATCAATATTCGTCAAATCAAATATCAACTTGTTAAACGCACCTATATGATCACCCATTTTTGTACCTGGACTCATATAGTACGTACGTGTATAACTTCTTCAAATACAATATGTTTGCTAAGGACTTAGTCATATACAAAGTAGTCAATTTTGTCTGAATTTCTGCATCAGTTGTTTCCTTGGTAACTTCCCTTAAAAATCGGTCTACCAAGAAATCAATGTAGTGTATGCCTTCTTCATCCAATCAGCCTTTTCAACTGCTTCCATATTCGAGGGTAATGTCTCTAATGGAACATCACGTCCCTAATGTACCATTAAAGTACGCATCTTTATTTGCCATAACCATAAGTCATTCTTCTCATCGAATTTCTCTATGTCAAACCAAGTTATAAAACTAATCATTCTTCTTTAACCTTGCTAAAACCATTTCAAGTTGTTTTTTAACCAACTTTACTAAAAAGCCTCACAAGCCATGTGAAATATACTCGTTATTGCTAAAAATAAAAATAATAATAATAAAAAAATAACTCTTCTTGCAAATTGAATTAATCAAAAAAATCCTAAATCCTCGATCTCGAACAAGCAAACTCGACCGTTAACATGAAACCCACACAAACCACGATTGAAACTTGAACCACAACAAACAAAATATTACTTGATCAAATTTTTTGACCCAAAAATTACGATAACCTACTGAAGCGATTTTGGAATACAAAATCGTCAACTTTTACTTCTATCTAAAACTAATTAACAAAAACCAAAGTATCTCTATCCTGTCACCTTTTAAGTAACCTTCACGTGGGAATAAAAAACAACAGCGGACCACCTTATTGTTTGTTTAAACCTACAACTTCTTGGGCAAATAAAAGCTGAAATCCCGATTACGTCTCAAGCTAGTTATGATCCTTTAGAGAGCATTACTGATCGTAGCTTTGATACCACTTGTTGTATAAAACCGTATCAAATCTAAAGAAGTTGAACATGGAACCTCGAACCTTAACGTCCATCACAAGTTACAACTTCGAAAGCAAAACCCGTGTTGGACGAACGACCAAAGAAGAACTAGAAACTACAATTTCATCGACTAAAGTATAATCAATATGCACATGATATTACCCTCGAACACCCCTTTATTAAACCAATAAAGCTTATAATTCGAGACAAGAAGAATGTTAAACCGGATATTCCCTCCCCTCTACCTCTATTTATAAAGATGAGGGGGGTATAAAACATATTTGAGTCGGTCTAGGAAACACCCAACCGACCTTCCATCAAACAACTGGTTGTATGGCCTCTTCCTTTCCTTGCAAGGCAAGTTTAACTAATCATAGTTCTACTCTAATACCTAATCAATTGCGAAGTACACTTAAACCCCTAACTATGTTATTGTTCCTCCTAATATCCAATAGTTTTCAAATGGGAAAAGGAGTATATATCATCTGCTTTGACTTTAACTTTTCGAAAGCATATTTTTTTTATCATAGTTTGAGCGTGTGGAATGCTAAGAATAAATTTTTTCAAATCATTTGATAGAGTCAATACAGAATTGAACTTCAAAGAAATATAAAGGCAATTATTTTGCTGGTTTTCAAGTAATTATAGTAAATCTCGTTAGATTAAAAGATTTTGCTCGATAATCATGTGTTGGCTTTTCCTCTTTTAAACACTACTATATAATGTAGTTTACCTACTTTGGAGTCTCGCCGTTAAGGTATTTAGAAATAAAATCTTTTGTTTTTAAATGTCTATGTTTATACATAAAAACATTTTCTATGAAGTAATTATATATTTGAACTTTTAACCAACTAATTATAATATGTGGAGTTTAGAATAACTTCATGGATCGTTTTGAGCACTAGGGATAACAATAATAATGACAATAATGAATGCACAGCGAAATAAGTAAAACATCATTGTTATTGAAACAAGGTTTCTTCGTCGTCATCTCTAACAACTACTTACAAACAAGAACCCCAATTCTACACGATCAATTGTAGAACGTGTTAGCTACACTAACAAGGAATCATAAGATCCTTAAGGTTAAACAAGACTAAACTCTAGGCCTTGTATCTCTTTGTATACTAGAGAATTAGGTTTACAAAGGACTAATAAGTAAATTCTTCTTTTTCTTCTAAGTCCCTCATGTTTTGCATTGTCTTCATTCTTCACCTATTGTTTTGTATTTATCAACTCAAATATAAATTCCAACAATCTTCCCCTAATTGATAATTACAAAACCTTCGTCTTGATCTTCCATGAATGAAACATTCTTCCCCTTAAGCTCACCTCGTGAACTTAAATAACATGTACTACCAAGGATCTTCAAGTTGCAAAACATGTAAATACTTTTCCCCTTTTTGTCATTATCCACTATGAGACGCTAAGTAGATGCAACTTTGATCTTGACAACCACGAACCAATATCACACTTCAAATTCAGCCTTCTAATGTCTCGAATTACCCTCCATGAAGTTTTCCGCACTAATAATGAATCCTAGACAATAGAAACTTAAACCATCAGTAGTAATAACGACTTACAGTTGCTAAAACCTTCCCCTCAAATGGTGCATGTAAATGATTAAACACTCTATAATACGCTTCCCCTGAAATCCAAGTGTTAACCATTTGAAATAACCATAAGAACTTTTCGAATAACTTACCACCATAGCAACGAACACCATGTTGTACCATCCATGAACGAGCACCAAAACGCTTACTAAAAATGACTACAATAGTAAACGAAACCAAGCAGTAGTAATAATGAAGATCAATTCTTTGGTTGATTAGTAGTAACCATGTAGAAAATAGTATGAACTTCCAATTAACATGAACATGATCAGCACGCAAACAAATTTGTCACACAAACTTGAATATGAACTCTTAGCTTCCATAATCTTTGTTTTCTTTAGACCATAAACCATGTCCTCAAAACTTTTTGAACTAAGAGCAACACCTTCCAACGACACCAAAAGACTAGAAAAAGAAACATGTAGCATGTGTACTTGTAGTATTCATGATATCTCCAACTAGCAAACCTGATATGAACTTATAATATTCGATATACTGTCAATATCCATATCATATCCCTAATCAACTCATCGTATCATCACCATAATATATCACAACCACATTAACTGCTATATACTTATAATCAAGAACAACTTTAAACAACTTAATAGTAAGAATCGAGCAATACTAATGTGATATCAATGATCAGCTTTTCCTTAACTTGCAGCAGAAACTCTATGTAGCAGCATTAATTCGTGAAGCACATCAGCATTAAGTAAATGCAACAGCGTTAACAAGTATGAACAAGCAGCTTTAACCAAATAACGAGCAGCACTAACTTGTAAGAAAAAGCTCAGTAGTATTAACGAACAAATTAGCAGTACTGACGCATAAGTAGCAGTACTAAAAGAAAATTTTAGTAGCGGTACTAAATTCTTTCGAGCAGTACTAATGTAGAACACAACAGTATTAATCATGAACGCAACAGTGGTATCATGCTCCAAATCATCAGCATCATGATTAGATCCATCATCTTAAGCCGCGTTCTGTGCATAAGTCTTATTCGTAAGAGAGTTATTACTCCTTTCAGCCTATTGATCAACACAAGTCCATCACCAGTAACCCGATGAGGCGAAAAGTGTACCGCTTTTGGGGGGTCATTTAAGCCCTAAATCGTAATTATTTGATCAAATATTGCCCTAAATCGTCCCTTTTGTCATTTTATGTACTTTGGAGAAGAAATCTGGAAAATAAAGCATTTTGGACGTTTTTGGAGCATAAAAGTGAAGAAAACAACAAAGTCTCAAAATATGCTGGAACAGTACCCTGACGGCATCAAGGTCTAGGAGGTGACGCCGTCAAGGTAGACAAATAGAGGTGGATGTGAAGATTGTCCTTGATAGGCCAGAATGGATTTTTGGGATTTAAAGGGGGACGGCGTCAAGAGGCCATCACGAAACACTAACCGCGGCGAGGTGACGGCGTCACACCCCATAACGTGACGCCGTCAGATCTGTAAATATATATATATTTTCGCAATTTTCATTCATTGTGTGGAACTTTTTATAGAGAAACCCTAATACAAATTTTAGCAGCTTTTTCAAGGTTTTTCACCTTAAGATCTTCCATGTTACATTGAAGATAAGTTATCAATTAATCATTCAATATGTCTATGTGTTGTTTGATTACATCTTGTTCTTGTCTTTTGTTTAACATGCTAGGCTAGGTTTTCTTCGTGTTTGCTTAGATCTAATGAAACCTAACTATTAATTATTGGTTGAATGGTGTGTTATTAATTGTATTGGATGAATGTTTATCGATGTTAGGCTTAAGAAAACTGGCTAACCTCCTATACGGTAACTTGCTTGAACGTCTTAAGAAACATGATCGGATGTGTACTACGATTATATGGTTGTATTTAATGCATGAGCGAATTATAGTGATCCCATGTTAGGAGCTTTTAGTCGGCTTGACATAGGAGTGAAGTAGGAGCTTATAGAGTTGGGGAAGTTCGTACACACCCCCACGACTGGTATTAAGGAATGCAACCCGTCATCCACGCAATTATAACACACTAATCAACCGGTAAAAGATAGTTAGGGAGTAATGAAGTCTAAGTAAACACACTTCTTGATTAGTCGTGAATAGTATAGTATATATCCAAGTAATTTCTCAACAAATAAGAAATACCCGGGTCGTGATCCGTGTGAAGGTGAATGAAACCGTAGTTGTCGATTTGTGAATTTGTGTAAAGAAAAGTGAAATAAAAGGGATTGTGTTGATTTTAAACTACAATTAATAAAATAGCAAAGAAACACGTAAATAGCACACATAATCGAAGCACTTAAATTAAAACGTAAAATTAAACGTAAATAACGCAAATCCCGAGCTAATCCCGAGATTTAAAAGCAACTACTAAAATTAAAAGGTCTACGGGGGAAAACTAAATTTTATAAAATCCTAAATGTAATTAAAAACTTTTTGAAAAATTAAAATTATATATTTTTGTTTTCTTTTCTTTAATTGGAATTAATTAAAAACTCTTTTTGTATTTTTGTTTAAGATTTAAATAGTAAATAAATATGAAAAATAACTTAAAAGGTGAAAATTTAATTTTATAAAACCTAAATTAACTGAATACTATTATTGAAATTAAAATAAATTTCTTTTGTCTTTTTCTGATTTGTTATTAATTAAAAGGGATTAAAGATAATTTAAATTCTAATTTAATTATTAAAATATATTAAAATACAAATAATTGAGAGAAATGAAAAATTACTTTTTTAAAATTCTAATCTAACTAAAAACTAATAAAAATATTTTTTTCGGATTTTTCTTTAATTAATATTAATTAAAAACTAATTAAATTGCTTTAAAACTAACTTTAATTAAAATAAATAGCAAATGACTTCAATTAAATCTGGGATTTTGGCAGATAAATCTAAATTATTGTTAAGAACCTAGGAAAAATAAAGTTTATCTAAAAGCAGATCCTAATAAGCTAAATGGGCCAATAAGCAGTTGCAATAAGGACTTATTATTAAGCCAACTGTAACAATTAATCACTAAACTCTCAAGAATAGTTCAAGCAACTTAAACAAACATAAAACAACTCATAACAGTCAAATAAGCCAAAGGAATCAACTAAAAATCACTTGAGCAGTCAAATCCTAAAGACAGAAAAGGGGCTCAGGCATCCTACTTTAAGCAACTAAATAAGCAGTTAAATAAGCCAACTACTGCAAAACTAGGGGGCAAAAGCAAGAAAACCAAGCTGAGAATACAAAAAACACAAAAGCCCTAATTATAACAACCTAATTGAACCCTAGTGTAGGCTACTGTAGCAACTGCACTAATGAAGAGCAGAGTTGGGACAGATTTAGTAGATCAAATTTACCTAGCAATTGTTGTTGGATTAACTTTATCTTGTGAATATGTTAAGTTTGCTGTATCAACTTATCCCAGAACTAATTTTTGAGCAAAATCAAGGCCCTATGATACCCTAAACATCCCTAGAACAGAGCCTGTGTGAGCAGTTTTAAAGAACCAAGTTGACTATTAATTTTACCTAAGGTTTGACTAATATGGATTTATACTGATCTAATCTAACCCTACCTGTAATATTAAGTAGTTTTATTGCTTGATTAACCTACATGAGCCTTAATTCTATCATATTGCAAAATGGCAGATTCTCATGAACACTAAATGAGCACAGTTATAATGATTTGAGTCAAATTTGACTTTTTACTAACAACCTACAAATTTTATGCTAGTTTAAGCTTATACTAACCTATTTCAACTATCTTTTGCAGAAAACACACTAGATAACCAACTAGAACACCCTAAACTAATCTTAACCCAAACACCCCTATATTTGGCAGTTTCGCAAAGAAATGCAGATATAGGCTTAAATTACCATCCAAATGATCAACCTAACTCTCCTATCTATATTTAAGGCTAATTTAGAAAGAAAATTCAGCAATGAGCTGCTAGAACACAAAGTGCAGTTTAATATAAAATGTGGCAGTGAAACTTAGATTTAGGCTAGAACACATAAAAGCACATTATAAGCATTAAATAAACTACTGGCAACTAGAGGAAATAGCAATAAGCAGGTTTAAACTATAGAATAGTAACAAAGCTAAGAATGCAAAGAAACTAAAAGGGAACTTACTTGATAAATCTACTAGGCAGAAGAACTAGGCTACTGGAAGGATGAGATAACCTCACACAAGCTATGGAAGAGCTTTGTGAGCTTATCAGAAGGGTGTATGAGCTTTAGAGAGCTTATGTACCCTTAGTAACTGCACTTTATATATATATATATATATATATATATATATATATATATATATATATATATATATATATATATATATATATATATATATATATATATATATATATATATATATATATATATTAAAAAAAAGAACTAAAGTTAAGCAGAATTAAAACTTATAAAGTGATTATAAAAGCTTAATGTAACTAAGAATGACTGAAAATTAAGAACTTTATGGTAAATGAGAGCTTTTCACTAAATAAACACAAAACTGATTTAGAACAAACTTAAGAAATCAACATCTTTTATTAAAACTAAAGCTTTATTACATTAGGAAAACATTAAAACATTACAGAAACCATCAAATTAAACCCTAATTTAACCTCTAGAAAACTACACACCGAGAACTATAACAGAGGGGGTATATATATGGTGCAGGGGAGCTAGGGTTTTGTTGTGGAAGGATCCAGAGGCTTAATCTTGGCCATTCGTTCTCAACTCTATCCATAATGTCGACATCATGCCTATCCTTGTCCCTTGGATGAATTCTTATCTTCAATCCACGTCTCTCTATCCAATGAGAGCCTTGAAATTTGCCTCGCCAGCTGGGAAATGACGACATACTATCTGACATGTCAGAGCTTCCAGAAGGCTTCTTCCTCATACTAAGAATCTTGGGTGAAAATGAAAGGGGCAGGGTAACTGAGGTGAAGAAGATAAGTAGTAAAACAGAGGCGCGTTTTTTATATTTAACTGGTGGGTGGGTTATGTTAGATGGGAGTGGGTTACTGGTTAAGTAAAGGGGTTGGTGGGCTTGTGTTATTGTTTTGGGCCAGGTGGGTTTAGGGTATAATGGGTTTGGTTTATTAAAGGGTGTGTAATGGGTTTAGGTATAAGTTATAAATGGGATCCATTTTAGTAGCAATATTAACCATAGGGACCATAAGTGTATTTCCTGAAATTATGAGGACCATGGCTGCCAATCTCAATAATCTTTATCCAAGGGCTTTTATTGACAATCTTGAATACTTGAAGGGCCATTGATGTCAAAACTCCAAAATTTCTTCATAAGGACCAAAAATGACAACTTTTTGAACTTGAGGGGCCATTTGTGTAACTTTCTCAAACTTTCAACCAAGGACCAATCTTGTCAATTCTGAAACTTTGAGGACTTTAATGGACTTTGTGAGCTTTGGCTTTGACCACTAGCTTCCCAGCTCCAGCTTTTGACTCTTTTCCAATTCCCGTGCTCGTTTTGTCATTTTCTTGTGATTTTTTGTCCTTTTCTTATAAATCCATGCCTGCACATTCAAAAACACAAAAACACAAGTATTTGGCATTTATGGGTTAGTTTTTGGTCTATTTGGTCGGGTTTTGGTCAATAAAAGGTATGTGTATAAACACATACCACTTCTCTCCATATAAGTTTTCACAACTATTTTATTTTCATTTATTTATTTTATTTATGTTGTTTGATGTTTGTAACCAAACCAACATGGATTTTTTTGTTAAATGGGCCGAAATTTGTAAACTGAAATTATACATATTTCATATAAGGTTAGACGGAGAACTGCATAAGCCGGCAATGATGTGACACTAAATGTCCATATAATCCACATGAAAATTTATATAAGGATGATAAANCCTGCACATTCAAAAACACAAAAACACAAGTATTTGGCATTTATGGGTTAGTTTTTGGTCTATTTGGTCGGGTTTTGGTCAATAAAAGGTATGTGTATAAACACATACCACTTCTCTCCATATAAGGTTTCACAACTATTTTATTTTCGTTTATTTATTTTATTTGCATTTGTAGTTATTTGGGTTAGTTGACTAGCAACTAATTCCGCCCACTCCTTCAAACCCGAGATAATTTTACTTGCTTTCCTAAAAACATAAAATACAAAAAGAATCTTCCCTCACCCTTAGACCTATTAGAGTAGTTTTTCAATCCTAACGACACTATTCCCCTAGAGAACGATCAATCCCCCGGTACTTGCCACTACACTATACTACATCGGTCAGGTACACTACCTGGTGGGGATTGAAAGCCTCTTAAGATCCGTTAAGAGGTAAAACCTGTTGTAAGGTCGCAAAACCACGAATCAAGTTTTTGGCGCCGTTGCCGGGGAATAGTTATTGTTTAGGTTGAAATTTCGTTTTATTAGGTCTACTCATTAGATTCCTATCGAGTGAGATTTTATTTTTCTTTTTATTAGCTTTCTCGTAGTCTATCTTTTCTTTGTGTCTTTGTTTGTAAAGACAATTCCATTGACTATTCCGTTTGCCATTATGGAGAACGTGAATCCACCAAATCCGACACGAGATTTTTACATGATGAAATATAATTATACTAATTTGGATATATCAAGATGGATTGAAATGAGGAGGACAGGACCTCGCATTGATTTTAGTGAGTACCTTGAAAAAAGAGACCAAATGCATAAAACTCTTGAAAAATTCACGCTAAGAGCTCCATCAAACCCTCAAAGTACCTCATTTAGTGAAACCTATGCACGATATGAGCCTTCACCTAGGATAGTTTCTTATGAGCCACCTAGCTGCATGTCATGGTTAGGCACTACCATAATACAAGATGAACACATAGGTGACCTTGATGTGATGGAGGATTTAGCCGAACATGATCACATTGATCAAAAAGACCTAGGTTTTATGATCGATGACAATGAATCTCAAGAAACACATGATGAATCTTTTGGGCAATTTGAATATAGCAGTCAGAATATTAAGGATGATCCTTATGATTCGGATATAGAAGTTAAGATGCCTAGAGAAACACTTGAGATACTAGGGAGAATGCTTAGGATAGATTCTACTAAAACACATGATGAGGATATAGGTGATCTTGACACGAGGAATGATGAGGTAAATAATCTAAGCCCACAAAGTACCCCACAAGTCCTACCATCATTTGAGGCACACACACCACCCGTGACTTACCCGGAAGAAGTAGAAGAGACTATAGGAACCCCAATAGAGGTAGAGCCCTTGGACCAAACACAACTAGAGGATATTGGTTCAAATACTTGTAGTCATAACCTTTCTTTTAGTTCTATGGAAGTTCCTAGTTTTGATGAACCGGAGCCTCAATGATGAGACGAAAAATGTTACGTTTTTAGGGGTCGGTTTGAGTCCTAATTCGTATGTTTTTGGTTTGGATTTCACCCAAAGTCGTTTCTTTTCTCATTTTAGGTACTTTTGAAGGGAAAATCACAAAAGAAGCATTTTCGGGCGTTCTCGGAGTGAAAAAGTGCGGAAAACAACAAAAACTCAAAAGACCTTAAAGATCACAGAAGGTGACGCCGTCACACTCTACAAGGTGACGCCGTCAGGAACAAGTGAAGTCCAGAAGTGGAAAAAAGACTCGTGACGGGCCAGAGAGTTCGTAGTGCAAATTGGTGACGCCGTCAACCAAGGCCGTCAGATCTGGAACCAGCAATTATGACCACCTCAACCAAAACCGTTACCTAATCTTCCATCCTTGGATGAATATTTAAGAATTGAAATAGGTCCCGATCCACCCATCAAACCATATGGTACAGGTAGTTTTACGATTAAGGTAGTAGACTCTAAACCATGTGGAATGGAAGCCAATATAGGAGTGAAAAATGACCTTACATACTTACATGACCCATTCATGATTGATCGCAAGAAACATTATGGGTTTAAACCGGGTTTATTAGGTCAAGATAGATTCCCAACTAGGAGTCTCTCGAAATTGATAGAAGATGATCCCTTTCTAGGAGAAAATTTCAATTCACCCATTGACCCAATTGAACTAGGTAAGGTTATGATGAAAGGAGTACAACCCATTGAGCATACAATTGATCCCCCACTCTTTTCGCACGTGGCACACTCCTACCAAGTTGGTGCGTATCGCTACTATCACCCGCACTTAATCCTAAGTGTAGGGGAAACCTCTCTTATTTCCGCTAAATAAGGGTAGAGTCAAGCTCGTGACTCGAACAAAAACAAGTGCTTCTTGGGAGGCAACCCAAGGTTTATTTGTTTTATTTGTTTTGTGATGACGTGGGATTGCGACCACGCAACAGGTTTTACCTCTCAAGGGATCTTGAGAAGCTTGCAATCCCACCAGGCAGTGTACCTGGTCGGTGTAGTATAGTGTAGTGGTAAGTACGGGGGATTGATCGTTCTCTCATAGGGAAAAGTGTTCGTTAGGTTGGAAAAACTACTCTAAAAGCTCTAAGGGTGAAGGAAGATTATTTTATATTTTTATATTTTATGGAAAGCAAGTAAAATCTCGGGTATTAGAGGAGTGGGCGGAATTAGTTGCTAGTCAACTAACCCAAAAACTACAATTGCAATTAAAAATAAAATAACTAAAATATTGTGGTTGTGAAAACTTATATGGAGACAAATGTGTTTACTTAGATTTCCTTACTCCCTAACTATCTTTTACCGGTTAATTGGTGCATGTATTACTTGTGTGGATAACAGGTGTATTCCTTAACAATTCATGGGGTGGCGTACATATCTCCCCAATTCTATGAGCTCTTATCTCCTCCTACAACGATGCGTAAAGCACCCAATCATAGGGATTGTAAACAGTGGCTACTTTAATAACCTAGTACGCATTAGTTACATATTTCTTAAGACGTTCAACCATGTTACCATATAGGAGTTTAGCCAGTTTTCTTAAGCCTAACATTGATGAAACATTCATCCAAGACAAGTAATAACACACCAATCAACCAATAATTAATAGTTAGGTTTCATTAGATCTAAGCAAACACAAGAAAAATCTAGCCTAGCATGTTAATTGAAAGACAAGCATAAGATATAATTAACCAACACATAGACATATTGGTTAATTTAAGTGAGGACTTATCTTTAATTGAACATGAAGGATTCAACGGTGAAAAACCCTTGAAAATACAGCCAAATTCGTCTTTAGGGTTTTTCCAAAACTTGTACCAAAAGTTCCACACTGATGAATGAAAAATAGAAAAGTATATATAGATTTTACACTCTGACGGCGTCAGGTTATGGGTTCTAACGCCGTCAGCTCGCCGTCATTAGGGTTCTCGGATGGCCTAGATCTACTTCTGACGCCGTCACTTGTAAATGTGCTCTGGGCCGTCACTCTTTAGCATTACACCTGACGGCCTACTTTCTCTAACACCTGACGCCGTCAGGTGTAAACATCTTGTTTTCTTCATAAGGCGTCTAGTGTAATCTGATTTTACTCCTTTGTCAATGTTGGCTGGCGGCGTCACCTTGTGACTCTGACGCCGCCAGGAAGGTTTTCCAGCTTCTTTTGAGACTTTGTCGTTTTCTTCACTTTTATGCTCCAAAAACGTCCAAATTAGCATGTTTTCCAGAATTCTTCTCAAAGTACGTAAAATGACAAAAGGAACGATTTAGGGCAATATTTGATCACATTTACTCGAATTAGGGCTTAAATGACCCCTTAAAACGGGTACACTTTTTGTCTCATCAAATACCCTTACACTTGAGATTTGCTTGTCCTCAAGCAAATAAGCTTTTATTCCAATCAAAATATGAGTTAGGGTTCATTTAACACAAATATAAAAGTAATTACAACAAATAGTTATTCAACCCTAATCATAATAAGCACGGAAATCATAGACTAGCACCTCACAAATAGTGTTTGGATACTCTCATCTCTCCAGTGTCATAGAATTATATCTCATAAATGAAAACGGAAAATATATCTCACTACCTGTCATAGCAAATAGATTACCATAGGCTTGGGAGAGGATCAATTACTCTTCCACTAGGCGTAAGCACCTAAGATAAACTATCAAAGAGGACTTTCCAAAGGGTTGTAACGTAAGGTGTAGGGATATGATAAACACGGTTTGGTTGGAATAAAGGGTATTTTAATGGTGGCGAGTTAATTATCATGATCAAATACATGCACTATACAATGTTGCTAAGCCAAGACTTGACTCAATCTTAAGTTAAAAACAAAATAACAAAAACATAAACAAACATAAAAGAAACGGGATGATAGTCCGTATGAATTTTTATTTATTTTTTTTTTATTTTTTTTTTGCATACATTCTTACCCTACCATCCAAAATAATACATCATAGGGGCCTCGGTTCTCCCCTTACACTTGAACTTTTACATAACTTTACAATTACTATTCTAATGACTCGAATTAAGATAATTGAAAAACTTGGAGTACTTTTAAAATATTTAGCACATATGGGGGTAATACTGTTGTTCTTCCCCATTACTCCATTACACTAGTACTTTACCCATGAGTCCCAATCGTCCCAAAACAATATGTACAAGGATATGACTCGACTTAGCAACCATGTAGTCGATTAGATAATTAACAAAGGGTTTAACACAAATGTTGTCACAATAATGCACTAAAGGTGAGTGCATACAAGGTAGGCTAAGGCGATTTGGGTGTACATTTAAGTGGGGTGTAACAAATTCTCACTTTGAGTAAGATGCTCAAAGGTCGAAACGAAAAGATAGGCTCGGAGGGGTGTACTAGGGGTATCGTGTACCAAAAATGGGTACAACGCAAAGGGTGTGGGAGAATTACTTGACCAATGTAGCCAATGTAATTATAACAAAAACACGGGTGTAAAAACAAAGGGTTAATCCTAATGCCTCTTATCATGTAGTAGATCTAACTACACGAATGTAGTCTCACTTGTGGATTTGAGATGGTCCTAACGCAAGTTCTAGAATCTAAGTGCTACCGGTACTCACATCATAGCATCAAAGATGGATGCTTTTCCTACCAATTCTAGGGGTGAACCTCACATATTTGGGGTGGAAAATTTTTTAGTGGTACGGTTTTGTGCTAGTCATATAATTTCCTATCCATGAGACGCTCATTAAGACCAAAGTCTCACTTCTAAATGTTGTAAAAAATTTTAAATTGGCGCTAAAATTGCCCTAACAAATATTTCTCTCGGTTTTATTACAAATTTACTATCAAACAAACAAAAATCAAGCGCAATTGTATTCTCTAAGGTGCCTTCATTTACCCCCCTTACACTTAAACCGAACATTGTCCCCAATGTTCAAATAGAAGATGTAAAAGTAAATAAAATGAAAGAATGAAATCAAATACTCCCCTGATTCGTTTGATGTGGATAGTGAGGTAACATGGTTAGATCTTCTTCCAAGAAAGATGAACGCTCAAAGCTTCCCTTCCAAAATATAAATCATCTTCTTGTCCAAAATAACCTGTTAACCTGAAAAAAAGATAAAGGCCAACCTCGCATAAAATCGGCGGTATAATCTATAATAGGATATAATGCTTGTGGAATGAATATTTTTGCAGAATTCCTGGAGATTATAAGTTAGAGAATTAACAAAAACTTTTTATTTCCGGAAGAAAAACAAAACTTTCAAAAATTGCAGAAAATTATTGCCTGACGCCGTCAGGTTGTAATGCCTGACGCCGTCAGAAATGATCTGACAGAATTCTCATGTTAAGTTTCCGGAAAAATTCTGGAAAAACTAGAGCTTACTTCCTGGAATTCCTGCAAAAATTCATTATGACTCGATACAAGCATTTGACTCAAACAAATACTAATATGTATGTTAATTTACATTGTTATGATTCATGTTCATTCGTTCTTATAAACCGATTTAGATTTCCCTTACACTTAGCTTTTGCAAAATACCTTTATATGTAGTTAAGACGAAGTTAAAAACAAAATAAAGCATTTTCACAAGTTAGTTTGAATCATGAATCAATAACAAGAAATATCATACATACGGAAACAAATAAAATCAAATAAACAAACAAACAAAACACACAAAGCGTGGGTTGCCTCCCAAGAAGCGCTTGTTTTTGTTCGAGTCACGAGCCTGACTCTACCCTTATTTAGCGGAAATAAGGGAGGTTTTCCCTATACGTAAGATTAAATGCGGGTGGTAGTAGCGATACACACCATCTCGGTGGAAGTATGCCTCGTGAGGAAAGAGTGGTGGATGGATTATATACTCAAAGGGGTATGCTCCTTTCATCATAACCTTACCTAGTTCACTTTGGTCAACAGGTGAATTAAAGTTTTCTCCTAAAAAGGGATCTTCTTCTATTAACTTCGAGAAACTCCTAGTTGGGAATCCATCTTGACCTAATAAACCCGGTTTAAAGGTCATGATTCACTCCTATATTAGCTTCCACTCCACATGGTTTAGAGTCTACTACCTTCATCGTAAAATTACCCGTACTATATGGGTTGATGGGTGGATCGGGACCTATTTTAATTCCTAAATTTTCATCCAAGGATGGAAGATTAGGTAACGGTTTTGGTTGAGGCTCCGGTTCATCAAAACTAGGATCTTCCATAGAACTAAAAGAAAGGTTATAACTACAAGTATTCAAACATATTTCATCTAGTTGTGTTTGGTCCAAGGTCTCTACCTCTATTAGGGTTCCTATAGTCTCTTTTACTTCTTCCGGGTAAGTCACGGGTGGTGTGTACTCCTCAAGTGATGGTAGGAGTTGTGGGGTACTTTGTAGGTTTGTGTTATTTACCTCATCCTTATCCTCATCATGTGTTTTAGTAGAATCTAACCCAAACATGTTCCTAGGTATCTCAAATCCTTCTCTAGCCAATTCAAATTCTAAGTCCGATTCGTAAGAATCTTCCTCAATAACTTGATCACTATGTTCAATTTGCCTAAAGGATTCATCATGTGTTCCTTGAGATTCAAAGTCATTGATCATAAAACCTATGTGTTTTTGCTCAATGTGATCATGTTCGACTAAATCCTCCTCAATTGTTTCCTCAAGTTGTGATGTGTACGAACCCATTAATTCATTAAACTTATGGTTTACGGTTAGGAGGCTTTCCTCAAAATCTTTCCAAAGGGTCTTATTAAAAGGAATTGATCCTAACAACGATTGTTTAATACATCAGATCCATCTCCTTTACACCCATCTCCTCTTGTATATACATAAGATCACTTAAAAATTCATTGGAACAACAAGAAGCAAATCTATCCGAGTAAACTAATTGTTCCTCTATCGTTAGTGATCTAAATGGAATTTCATCCGCCATGATGACAAATGAAAATGGTTTTACAAACAAAGGGCACAAAGAAAAAGATAGACTACAAGAAAGCTAGTAAAAATAAAATAAAAATCTCACTAGATAGGAATCTAATGAGTAGACCTAATAAAATAAAAATTCAACCTAAACAATAACTATTCCCCGGCAGCGGCGCCAAAAACTTGATGACGTGGGATTGCGACCACGCAACAGGTTTTACCTCTCAAGGGATCTTGAGAAGCTTGCAATCCCACCAGGCAGTGTACCTGGTCGGTGTAGTATAGTGTAGTGGTAAGTATGGGGGATTGATCGTTCTCTCACAGGGAATAGTGTTCGTTATGTTAGAAAAACTACTCTAAAAGGTCTAAGGGTGAAGGAAGATTATTTTTATATTTTTATATTTTATGAAAAGCAAGTAAAATCTCGGGTATTGGAGAAAAAACACGGGTGTAAAACAAGGGGTTAATCCTAATGCCTCTTATCATGTAGTAGATCTAACTACACGAATGTAGTCTCACTTGTGGATTTGAGATGGTCTTAACGCAAGTTCTAGAATCTAAGTGCTACCGGTACTCACATCATAGCATCAAAGATGGATGCTTTTCCTACCAATTCTAGGGGTGAACCTCACATATTTGGGGTGGAAAATTTTTTTAGTGGTACGTTTTTGTGCTAATCATATAATTTCCTATCCATGAGACGCTCATTAAGACCAAAGTCTCACTTCTAAATGTTGTAAAAAATTTTAAATTGGCGCTAAAATTACCCTAACAAATATTTCTATCGGTTTTATTACAAATTTACTATCAAACAAACAAAAATCAAGCGCAATTGCATTCTCTAAGGTGCCTTCATTTACCCCCTTACACTTAAACCGAACATTGTCCCCAATGTTCAAATAGAAGATGTAAAAGTAAATAAAATGAAAGAATGAAATCAAATACTCCCCTGATTCGTTTGGTGTGGATAGTGAGGTAACATGGTTAGATCTTCTTCCAAGAAAGATGAACGCTCAAAGCTTCCCTTCCAAAATATAAATCATCTTCTTGTCCAAAATAACCTGTTAACCTGAAAAAAGATAAAGGCCAACCTCGCATAAAATCGGCAGTATAATCTATAATAGGATATAATGCTTGTGGAATGAATATTTTTGCAGAATCCCTAGAGATTATAAGTTAGAGAATTAACAAAAACTTTTTACTTCCAAAAGAAAAACAAAACTTTCAAAAATTGCAGAAAATTAT
>LBNU01003124.1:0-32318 GCA_014162995.1 Artemisia annua
TTGTGCATGTTAGTTTTAAGAATGGTATGCTATTCTTAGATACGTGTCTTGTTAGTGTCCTAAGGGACTGTGGGCGAGGGATTTCACCCTAGTCATTTTGTACCTCAACGTTTTTTGGAGTAATGAATTTTACCAGGGTGTAGACCCTTTTACCCAAAAAAAATAGGGTGCGACCAAATGATGGGTCCGTCTATCCATATGGAACGCCTATTACGTGACTCACCTAGGAACACGGTCCGCTCTTTTTTGCTCGATTCGATCGGCCAGATGACCGAATGGTTTCATTTGGTTTGCGTGTGTGTTTGTTTTTAATTAATTTTTGTGCGGTATTTTTTTTGTTGTGACGACTGATGTCACCTTACTACGGGCTTTAATGTCATTTGTTTGGTCTTAGAAAAAGAAGCTGGGGTGACGCTGAAGTGATAAGGGCCAGGGGTCACCATTACGATTGGTCTAAGAAGAGATTCAAAGATTGTACGACATATATCAAATTAGGCACATGTTTATTCCAATCGTGACTCAGCATAGTTCACGACTAAATACATAGTTACAACACACAACATTAAGAAAATGACAAGGAAAATACTAAAACACATATAATACACATTAAAGAGTTGCCTTTCTAGCTAGTAGAAATCACGACTCTTTAACACATTATTCAGGATCTTGAAATTCTTCTACTTAAAAGGTACGTGCCAATTAATTCCAACCACATGCATGCATGTTGTTGTATACGTACTGGATTGGCAAGCCTTCCTAGTAAGCGGGAGCAAGAATGACTCCCAAATTGTCAAGGTAATCTCCAGAGTTTCCAAAGAATCCTGTAATCTTTCCTTTAACCACGGGCAGTGAGAACGCAGTACTTCCACAGTTTCTCCCATATGGACCGTATACTTTCCCCCCGACTCTAAAAGACAGTGATGTTATGACGGTAAGATCCTCATATTGTCCATAAGTTCCACTAACCCCAGTTAAGGTATTCCCGATACCAAGGGGAAGCTGATTATGAAAGTGAAAAAGTAAGAAGATATATTTCATGTGTAAATACATATAAATAAACAGATGTTATGAAAGGCTGCTCACGTACTATTTCAATTTTAGCATCTTCCCAATCGGTGCCATATACTGGAGAATTGACTTGTCTACCTTGTGGATTGAGATAAGTGAACTGGATCGAATATACGCATTCGTTATAGCTAATCCTGATCTTAGAAAGCTTACAATCATTAGGTATTGTAAATGTCCACGGTTCAAGGCCACCGGTGCCTCCCCATCCTCCAACTTTTATGTCATGACTACCCTTCGTATGGATGCAGCTTGAGTTGTGTGACTGGGTCAAATATGCCTAAAATAAAACTCGTTATACACTTTATATAGAAAGATATTCATATAGTATATAGTCAAGCATTTCCCTAAGCTTAGGTATTATAAATTCAAGAGAAATATACAAACTTATCGTTGATAGATCAAAATTCTTGGTTATATTTCGACACATGAAACAAAACAAACTTAACGCCATTCAAAACTACTTTTTCTAAACTGTTAAGAAGAAATCACAAATTCACTAAAATCTAAAGCGTTCTACAGAAAATGATAATTACTCGGAGAAGCAAAAATAAATCGAACTTAAGAGACTTAAAATAAAATTTAAAATAAAAAAATTGGAACCTAGATATTAAAAAAACGATATCAACAAGCAGCTGATAAAAATAAGTATAACATTAGTATATACACAATCATGGATTGAGTGAAGCATTAGAGATGATTGTGTATTCTTACTTTTGGAGTGCGTGTGCAATCCTATTTTTAATGGTTTAAGTTTTGACGTTTGAGGTTTTCTTTTCCAAAATTAAGAGGTGCCAAATAGTAAAATTGACATAAATATCCTAGAGTTTTATAAATATAAATAAAAACTTTATTGTAATAAACTAATAACTCATACTTTTGGGAGGCTATAACCCCTGCATTAGCTTGCCCTACACAAGCTTTGTTCAATGACCTTTTGGCATATCATATGGATCAAATATACATAATCACTGACTTGCCAAAGCAAAAATGAATTAAAAAAGAAACATGAGATAAGGAAAGAGATATACCATTATAATCTTACTAGATGTATATATGTATGTGTTTTCGAAGTATATATTGAGTGGTACATCTTACTTCTATCCATCCATGCATATATATAGGCATGAACCAAGGACTTAAAAGTAAATTGATACACATTTTATGTGTCTAGTAATTATCAATAGAATGATTCCCAAAACATATTAATAATGGATAAATTCTTATAATACAGGGTTTTGTTAATGACAACTCAAATTACAGTTGATATTGGTATCATCTATCTATATTAGACCTCTCATACCTCGATTGTAATTAAACATCATTTTATTCAATTGCACTAAAGAGTTTGTCATGCATCTATATTTTCAGATTAATTATTGCCTGATTCATCCATAACTTTAGAGAGCTGGGTGCAGTTGCACCCTATAATATGTTATCGGGTCGTCACCTCATCACATACCTTATAACACCACTATAATATAAGAGAAATGCTAGATTTACAAAAAGTTTACAAAACTATATTCACGCTATGACTTCTCAACCAAATGTGGATGGTAATAAAGAAGAAAGAGAGATTATGATGCAATATAATTGGATCCGTACACTTGCTAAGTCATTGTGAGAGTATAATTTTGTGAACTCTTTGTGGATGTAATATTACTCATAACATAAACACCTTTCCCAAACAAAAAAAATACTTCACTCATTCACCCCAATAAATAAATAAATAAATAAATAAAAGTCAACCCAACCACATTCGGCCTACAACATGACCATGACATTTAAGGCGGTGCAGTTTGCTATCCATAAGGCAAAAAATTTGCCATGACACGCCATAGCATCCCTGCAATGAGCTCTCTACTATTTAATCATAATCATCCATAATGTATTAGTTTAATGAATTATTTTCTTAACATCAAATTAACCCTTAAGACTATATTAGCAAAACTATAAATAGTCTTCATTTGTGTTTCTTCTTCTTTTTTATGTGTTAAGGGAGAGGATAGGCGAATTAGTAACTGAAATGAAAGCTGGAGTAAGACAGTCAGTGACATAAAATAATTGATCATGTGCTTTCAAAATAGGTGAAAAGTTTGTCAAAGGTATGATGTAAAAGTTACGCAGCATTACTGTTATGCCATGTCATTACAACATATCAATATAGAATAAATATGTCGCATAATTCTAATCTATCATCGAAAAAAAAATATGATTCTTATCATAAGTTAGTTGAGTATCAAATGCCATGCAGGGTTTATATCTTCTCCATAAAGTCTTATATTGAAATTATATATCTTGCGTATGCTTCATTTTATTCAGTTTTGTATATGTAAACATTGTTGCTATGGCTTAATTACTTTAATTATGAGATAAAGTCTCATTAGATTTTCATTTGTGATAATCATATTATAGGATTTTGATCTAGCACTCGGTATCGTAGTATTTACACACCAAACGCACCCTTTTTGGACCAATGGCACGCCAACTGCCATACCATACAATACGCCATCTACATGCCAAATGGTTTTGAGTTACTAGAGTGGCTCACGCCAATGGTCTTTTGTGTTATTATTATTATTATTATTATTATTATTATTATTATTATTATTATTATTATTATTATTATTATTTTTATTGAACCAACACTTTATTAGAACCATAAAAATTTACATGAAGTTGGATGGGAGTTTAGACACAAGTTGTGCTCCCACTCCTTTCTAAATACAAAAGCTTATTCTATGAAAAATAAAAACACCACTCTTAGCATTATTTGAGTGGCTAATGGCAATAGATTTNCAAATTAACCCTTAAGACTATATTAGCAAAACTATAAATAGTCTTCATTTGTGTTTCTTCTTCTTTTTTATGTGTTAAGGGAGAGGATAGGCGAATTAGTAACTGAAATGAAAGCTGGAGTAAGACAGTCAGTGACATAAAATAATTGATCATGTGCTTTCAAAATAGGTGAAAAGTTTGTCAAAGGTATGATGTAAAAGTTACGCAGCATTACTGTTATGCCATGTCATTACAACATATCAATATAGAATAAATATGTCGCATAATTCTAATCTATCATCGAAAAAAAAATATGATTCTTATCATAAGTTAGTTGAGTATCAAATGCCATGCAGGGTTTATATCTTCTCCATAAAGTCTTATATTGAAATTATATATCTTGCGTATGCTTCATTTTATTCAGTTTTGTATATGTAAACATTGTTGCTATGGCTTAATTACTTTAATTATGAGATAAAGTCTCATTAGATTTTCATTTGTGATAATCATATTATAGGATTTTGATCTAGCACTCGGTATCGTAGTATTTACACACCAAACGCACCCTTTTTGGACCAATGGCACGCCAACTGCCATACCATACAATACGCCATCTACATGCCAAATGGTTTTGAGTTACTAGAGTGGCTCACGCCAATGGTCTTTTGTGTTATTATTATTATTATTATTATTATTATTATTATTATTATTATTATTATTATTATTATTATTATTTTTATTGAACCAACACTTTATTAGAACCATAAAAATTTACATGAAGTTGGATGGGAGTTTAGACACAAGTTGTGCTCCCACTCCTTTCTAAATACAAAAGCTTATTCTATGAAAAATAAAAACACCACTCTTAGCATTATTTGAGTGGCTAATGGCAATAGATTTAATACGTGAAAGTGTATCTAAAGCCTTCGTATCAAATTCTCCAAACGTAGAAAAAGCAAATGGTATGAACTTATATCCGTTGTCCTCACATTTCGACGCATACTTTCTCTTTTTCTTCTCGACAGCATTGTACAAGGCTACCCCAGGAGCCCATGAAGTCGCCCCAATACCAGCAAATGGAGAGATACCAGTCACATCCAAGCATGCATCTTTACCTTGAAGCTAATTAAATAATAACAAATCTGCAGGTCGTAGCTTCTTCCCATCCTCTGAAAGGAACCCCATAGGAGCCTCCTTACGCACCATGATCCCAACCTTAGAACATATATCAACAAGTATATCACGCACCAAATTATGCCTGAACTTCACGCCCACTTCACTAGAACAGTGGACCGCATGATCCCCCCATTTGTCCATACGATGCACATTACAACTCGGACAAAGGCTACCTTCAGAGAACATAGGTATAGTAAGCCTATAACACAACACAGATCGAAATTGGCGATGGTTCATCCTCTGTCGCAAGCCATCAATAGGGATGGTGAAAACAAAAAATCATGTGCATGTGAGGCTCGTATACAACTGAGGATAGCCACCTGTCTTGGACTCAGTGAGTACTTAGAAACAAGGTTTTTCTCAATAACACCAAAATAACACTTTGCCAAGGTTTTCATCATTTGGTGGGCAGAAGCGCCATTAGTGACAGAGAGAACGTCCATGCTATTATTATTATTATTATTATTATTATTATTATTATTATTATTATTATTATTATTATTATTATTATATAATACAATCATGGAGCCAATATTATTATTCATAACGCTATAAGATTCTTCTTATATACTACTGTATAAGATAAAAGGTAAAAGATGTAGCATATGTGCCTTTACTTTAGATGATAAAACAATTTGCTCTTTCTTTACATTGACCTACAAAATACACTTATTACGTCGCATGAGAATTTTTATTTGTTTTAGGAACTTAAACTTATTTGTTCTCATTTTTAAATTTAGGGTATATTTGATAAAATAACTCTTGCTGGAACTGAAAATGTAGCCGTATATGAAGATTGAGAGGAAGATTTTAAAAATAGATTTATGTGAAATAGCATATCTTTTTCTCTCTTTAGAAACTATGACCAAGTAACGAATAATTCAAAAAAAAAAAAAAAAAAACATGGGATCGTCCGTTTCTCTTCTAATGATTCATCTATCGGTTCATCTTGCTTCAGAGGCCAAAATTGGTGGACCAGTTCATTACCGTTGGATGTATCCAATCGAGAGGTATCCATGTATGTTTAACATAATTTTTGGTATTAATCTTGAACTATTTTCTGCTCTAACTTTAACATTTTTGATAACTTAGGTATTTGTCTAAGCTAAAATCTTATGTACGAAATAAGAGTAGACCCGAAGGATCAATTGCAGAAGGATACATAGTTGAAGAGTGTCTCTCATTTTGTTCCTTGTACTTATCACCTGATACAGAGACTGAACATAATAGGACAAGTCGAAATTATGATGATGGTGGTTCTGTGGATGTTTTACCTATCTTTTCGATGCCGGGTCACCATGTCGGGGCAATAGATACAAAAGTACTAGATCTTGAAACTTTGTCAAAAGCACATTCTTATGTGTTGTTCAATTGTAGCAAAGTTGATGAATTTATTACGTAAGTTAATACAAGTTGTGAAATTCATTATTAGCTTTTATGTTACTATTTATGATATTATCTTCTTTTGAGCTTGCAGTGAACATCTTATGTCTATTCGTGATAATAATCGTCAAATGAGTGAACATGGGGTTCAACGTCTTCATAGTGAAACTTTTGCAGAATGGTTTCAAGACCATGTAAGTAATAATATCTTATTGTGTTTCTTTTTAAGAATCCAAAGACATAATTAATTTAAGAAGTTTTAATACAACTTGCCTTTATTCAGATTGAGAAGCTGCATATGACAGGAGATCAGAGAATCACAGGAGAACTAAGGGCCTTGGCAAGTAGTCCTGCTGAGGTCGTGAAAAATTATAAAGGATTTATCATAAACGGTTTTAGATTCCAGATAAAAGAGCTTGAAAGTAAAAGAAAAACACAAAATAGTGGAGTAATGCTTGAGGCCATGACAAACAGCTTCTCGAGTTCCAGAGATAACAATCCTATCGTGGGAGATGTAACATACTATGGGGTTGTAAATGACATCATTGAGTTAGAATATTCTGCTGACAAAAAAGTAGTGTTGTTCGATTGTGATTGGATCTCAAATGGTAGACGTAAGAAAGAAGATGAGAATGGGTTTACTCTACTAGATTTTAAGGGGTTGAAGCCGCATAATGAGCCTTTTATATTAGCCTCTCAAGCCCAACAGGTGTTTTACGTTGCAGACCCTGTTGACAAAGGTTGGAAAGTTGTGATAAAAACAACAGCAAGGGATTCTTTTGACATGAATGAACAAACATGTGATGATGATGTAGAAACATATTTGCAAAGCGATACATCTAGCGGTCCTCCACATGATGAAAGTATGGATATCAGCTTGATTAGAGAGGGTGTTAGTGGAACTACCGTCGACGAAGATACCTTGATTTTAGATGGAGATGAAAATCAAATTTAGGCCTTTCGTGACCTCCGTTGGTCGAACCGCACGTTAACCCAGGTTTTTCTCTCAATCACACTTATCTTTAATATTCATTATGTTATTAGGATTCCTTAAATCTAATCCATCGTATCCTTTTTGATGAGTTTATGCTAGAAAGTTATATAACATGATAGAAATAGTATATTAGCTGATTTTCTTGGTGGATAAACTTGTACTTTTTATGGTAATTAGAGAAGAATGCCATAATTGTTGACTTTTTAGTAAAATTCAAATTGACGTGCATAATAAATACAAGCCTGATAATTCAGAAATACTTGGGTATGAAACATGATGGGTTGGTTAGATTAGAGTAAACCACATTGCGTTTGTATAAGTTTTGAAAGAGCTCACATGTAATGCTTTTATTTACATACAGGTTCTGATCGCGGAATTTCATGGTCAAGTTGATTCCAAGAACACTGATAGATATTGATGAAGTGAAAATTGAATTCTGGACCCCTTAGTGTCATGTTAGTTTGTTTTGCTTTCTGAAGTGCTTTTTTACTCTACAATAAATAGATAAGCAGTTTTATCCAAAGAACCAAACATCTTAATGTTTCATTTGAATGCTGTTATACTAGTATTTCATTAATGTTCCTTTTGTTTCACGCTTACTAGAAAATTAGTACTGCTAGTATTGCTTTTGAAGAGGGAAGACTAAAGATTGGGCTTGTTTTGCTACTAGTTTTTCTTTTGTTTTATGTCTACTGTAGTACTATCCGTAATTCTTTTGTTTCACGCATAGTGCAATTTAGAATCCTTAATGGTTAATGTGACTGATAATTTTAATGTTTTCGAGTTTCAGTATGTTGTTCTTTTAATTGGAGTATGTCGTTCGTTAATGTAAGTTTAATGATTTACTGCAGCTAATTATAAACTGAATACTGAGACTGGAGTTTTTAACGGGTCAAAACTGGATTTTTGCTGTCACAGTGGGTTAACGGGTCAAAACGGGCCAAAACTGGGTTTGCCAAATATAAGCACATACTTTTTTTTACTGTTTGCCAAACACCCCTTTAAGTAAATGGATTTATTTGCTTCTTAGTTCACTTTGCCAAACACCCCTTTATAATGCAGTCCAATGTTTACAGTTGGTTGTAAAAAAAGTGCATAAGCAATTGTTTGGTTCAGTGAGTTATCTGGTACTGTGAGTCTGTGAATATGCAGCAAGTTTTTGGGACAGTGTAGTGGAATGCAAATTTAATCTGGGATTACAGTGGGGTATAAGGTGCTTTGATGTTAGTGGGATTGGTGTGTCAAGTTTGTGTTTGAAAGAAATAGATAACAAATTTGTTGCAGACAGAATTTGCTGCAAATGTATTGCAAACATAATACACTATATATCATTAAAAAACTATACATCATTAGGAAAAAAAAAAAAAAAAAAAAAAAAAAAAAAAAAGGAAAAGAAAAACTACTACTGATAAATGTAAGTTGGAATTTTAAATTATACATCATTAAAAAAATGACAATATACTAGAATTGTTGTTGTTAGTCCTAAACAGGTTCATCCATTATTTGAAGTTTTTGCCACCATTTTAAAAAGTCAACCAAATGCCTTCCAAGTTCCAACCCAACGAAATACTTGAATTATTTTAGGGTCAACCCACATTTGATTTACTTAATAACTTCACCATCTTTTTATTAATATTCTAAGTATTTTAAAAGTTAAACGGTTCTCCGTTTTAGTACCGTTGTACCGGAACCGATACCGGTACCGGTCTAAGATCCAGGAACGGGACTTTGAATTTAGGTCGGGAAAAAACCGGTACATTAAAAATGGTGCCGGTACGGTACCAAAATGGCACCGGTCTCATCCCTAATCAAAACCCGATAACCCGACTCTTTATTGGGTCAGGTTTTAGGTTAGTTTTTTTCTAACCAAAACCCGACTCACCCGACCCGACAAGACCTGATAACCCGATCGGATAACACCCTAGTGGCTAGGGGTATTAATCTGATCAATTCAGGTCTAAGTTGGGACAAGATAACAAAATAGCATACCCGAACCAGACCTTATTTAGTATTAGTTTTACTCGGGTTGACATGAGTAACCCGACCCAAATAAGCTTAATCAGGTTTAGGTTTAGGTTTCGGTTTGGGTCAGGGCGGTTCGGCTTTTTTGACACCCCTGGTTGTAGCTAGCACAAAAACAACACCAATGCTAAAAACCCTAATTATATGTGAGTGTTACCCCGACTCTATATAGACGCTCTTATCTCGGAGTCCTAGCTGTACAATTAGTTTCATCTCATACCACAAACTCATACCAATCCTCACTTAGGTACCATACGTAAACAATTGAGCTCAATCCTCATTTGTGAACAGTAGACGTTGTGACCAAGATTAGACATATTGATGTAGACATGTTTCATTTTATTGAGGTCAAGCCTACTATACTTTTAGATCTTTTGTGAGCTACTCGGAATCGACTAAATAGATAACTAACATGGGCAAAGCCCGATAGTAAATAATAAAAAATGCATTTAATCATTTGGCTAATACTTCCCCCGCAATTGAAATGACAGGTCTTCGGATGTTCAAACTAGAACAATTATGTGATTCTCGCAAAAGATTATGCATACATGCATCGACAACATTAGCAAACCCGATATTCGACCTTTACATGCACTAGAACAAGATATAGTAACATGTCGTTTCACAGACCATGATATAAGATTATCCCCAAACACAATACCCATAAGTGGATCGTCGGGTGACTGGGCAACCTGCCCAATCAACATCGGTGTATGGAGTGAGTTGAGTGGTAGTAGAAACATGCAACTGAAGACCATGATCAAGAGTACCATGAACATACAGAATAATCCGCTTCAAAGCAGCAAGATGAGGCGTGTGTTTTTGGTGGTTGTTTAAGGTAGGCTATGATAACAATAATAGAAAGTAAATCTCCATGCTCAAGTATTATTAATGATCAAATATAAAGACATCACAAGTCTTGCACAATAAAAATAACTAACGTTGGCTAAGAATCAATGCATGGACCGATAATCATTCAACTAACATGTGCTCAAGCTTGAGCTTTATGCACAAACATAAAAAAAGTTTACCATAAACATATTTTTTATTTTAAATAGTTTTAAATAAGTCAAGACCGAGCTAAAATATAACTTTCAGAATAACTATCGAACCTCGTTTAAAAAATACCTAATCTTTACATTTTTTTTTCATATTCAACCCAATCCTACTATACATTTCAATTCCAAATTGTTAAACTATAACTCGTATGGTCGTGTTGTCATCTCAAATGATGATGAAGACTTGCCAAAAGTTACACGAATTAGTTAACCGCTATATCTATATCTATACTACATATAAAGGAAAAAGAGTCAAAGTGGAAAAGTGAAAAGTCAATATTGTTGAAATGTTGAAATGTTGAAATCTTATTAAAGGAAATTATGAATGTAATTAATATTATTATTAAAACACCCCATTACTTAAAAGTACAATGATTTATTCACATTGTACAACCAAATTAAATACAACCAATTAAAACACAAACCGGGTTGACCCGGGACGCTTCAAACCCGACGGGTTGAGCCGGTTTAATTTGACCCATTTTCGACCCAACCTAGAAAGTTGACCCGATTTAAATCGACCTATTTTTCAACCGGAACGGTTCAACCGGTTGAACCACCCGGGTCGAACCGGGTTTCAAAACATTATCCATTACTTAAAAGTACAATAATTTATTCACATTGTACAGCCAATTAAAAACATATCTATCAAATTAAATACAATCAATTAAAACAAAAACCGGGTTGACCCGGGACACTTCAAACCCGGACGGGTTGAACCAGTTTAATTTGAACCGTTTTCGACCCAACCTAGCAAGTTGACCCGGTTTAAATCGATCCATTTTTTGCTTGGAACGGTTCAACCGGTTGAACCACCCGGGTTGAACCAGGTTTCAAAACATTATGTTAAATTTCCAAATCTTCAAACTTTTATTGTTTTTCGTTTATAACCTATAAACTTTTTTTATCAATAAACTATGTGTCGCTATAAAATCCCGTTGCTATGCACGGGTACTCGTCTAGTCATTATAATATCTGACACTATAAAATCTCGTACATATATATTCATATCTTAAGCTTAAAAAATGTGACAAGTATATAAAAACAACATAAGGACTTATTTTGTAAATTGCAAATACTCTGTAACTCCCCAAATTGGGGGGAATATAAACCCGCCAATTAATTTAGGGAAATTAGAACCTGCGTTTAGAAGATTCACTGATTTTGGCGCTACGAAACTCGAGGCTCCACGTTCTTCATCCACCCTATAAGTTTGGATTTAATTGATTTAATCTAAATGCCAAAATCAAAAACGGTTTGGGGTCCAGAAGTTGAACCTCAAATTGAAGTTAGGGTTTCACTTTATCTTCAAAATTCTAAGGTAAACTTTTCATTTTCGAGTTTAAATTCTTAGTATAACCTTGTTTAGTTTGTAAGCTTCATCAATTGGTTAAGAATTTCGTTCAGCAGGTTGCCAAGTTTGTGGTATTGTGTGAATTTGATTTAATGAATCAACGTATGATTAGTATCAACTATTAGTAGTAATCTCAATAGTTATGTTATTAAGTTTTGTTATATGAAAAAATGTTTTGAATTGACATCAAACAAAGTGGTCTAATGACAAGTTGGCCATGCCACGTACGATTCATGTTTTAATACTGATGACATCACATACATTAACTACACCTCTATAAAGTTGCAACAACAAGAAAGAAAAATTTTCATCAAGTTTCTTAGACCACTTTGCTTGATTGAAGACGGTGAATTGGTGCTAGAGTTTGTTTGTTAAATCGTTCGGTATATCTTGTATTCTTAGTTTACTCCTTATTACGTTTGTAAATGTACGTTGATTATCGTACAAAAAGTGTTGATGACAAATTGTGTTATGTGTCTGTTAACTGAAACATATATACATAATGTTACGTTTTAATGAGATTGTATTGCTTAATTCATTAACGTGTGTTTGCTGATTAAATCTATCAGTTAGTATAGAAACTTGCTGATCGATGATAGATGACTTGCGTTTTTTGCAAAAAAAAAAAAAAAAAAAAAAAAAATNATTTGTGAAATAACTAAACGAGATAATATTAGATGATTTTTTCAATGAAATAACTAGATGACTTAAGGTTTTCTGATGATAGATTTGTAAACTGAACGCTCTTTTTTTCTTTATCTGTTCCATATGTATGGCCTTTTGGGATCAACTGTGATGTTAACATGCTAAATTCGTCAGTAGGAGATCTTGAATCGTGTCGTGATCACAAGGAAACTCATAAAAATCATTTATATGTTGCATATCAGATGACATTTTATGGCTTATGTTGTACATTCATGTGTGAGCATATAGATAAATAGTTTCAGTCATTGAACTCATTTTATTCCATTATAAGAAAGACTTCATTGTGACAGGAAAGTGTGTTGTGTCTAATCAAAATGTTTTTAACCTAAGGTAATGTCGCGTGTTCCTTTACATCAGACAACATTTCTAGCATCTGCTCTAAGCTGTGACCCTATGAGCTGTGACCCTATGACATATGCCCTCCTGTAGTAATTGGTTTAACTTTGTATATATTGTTTAAAAACATCCATAGTAGAGTAGGACTTATTCCTTTGTGATGTACCCTGTTCATTAAACATTCAATCAAGTTCTTTCTTATAGTTAAAAATAAACATTTTGTTGTCTTTTCATCTGCATATTATAACTTAGGAATGCCGTCAAGGAAGGCTAATCGAGTTAGCACTAGAGGTCGTAACAATAGCCAACAAGCTGAAGATGTGACTGAAGTTGGCTCTAACCAACTTAATGCCGCTCAAGGTATTTTTTTTCCCTTCCTTTTGGCTTGTTTAATTGGTTCACTATAGTTCCTTAGGTTGTTATACTGTTTTTTTTATTTCAGTTCTGTTTACTCTTTGGTTATGAGAGTTGCTTTTTTTTTGGAAAACAAATACTAACGATTTGTTGTCTTTTCATGTGTTAGGAATGGCGTCAAGGAGGCACAATGGAGTTAGCACCAGAGGTCATAACAATAGCCAACAAGATGAAGATGTGATTGAAGTTGGCTCTGACCAACCTAACATCGCTCAAGGTATGTTTTTGTGTGTGTGTGTGTGTGTTTTTTTTTTTTTTTTTTTTTGGGTTTTTTTCCTTCTTCCTTCCTTTTGCTTGTTTAACTGTTCGCTATAGTTCCTTGGGTGTTAGACTTTTTTTTTTTTTTTTTTTTTTTTTTAAATTTTTTTTTTATTATTTTTTTATTTTTTTATTTCAAGTTCTGTTTACTCTTTGGTTATGAGAGTTGCTTTTTTGAAAAAAATACTAACGATTTGTTGTCTTTTCATCTGTTAGGATGCGTCAAGGAGCACAATGAGTTAGCACCAGAGTCATAACAATGCCAACAGATGAAGATTGATTGAAGTTGCTCTAACCACCTAACAACGCTCAAGTATGTTTTTTTCTTCCTTTTGGCTTGTTTAATTGGTCACTATGTAATGAATTTCTATGGGCTGAGCAAAAAACTTGAGCCATCAACTATACATTGTATCTATACATACAAAAAAGCCATGACATGAATTACATACATTACATGTTCTGAGCAAAAAATATTGATGTTTCTGAGCAAATATTTGCAAATCAAAAATATCAAATGCTTCTGATACCAAATGTCCAAATCAGTTTAAACTGAGCAATTCAAATGTTTCTGAGCAATTGCAAAAATATCAGTTTACAAACTGAGCAAAAAATACAATGTTTCTGGCAAATTCAAATGTTTCTGAGCAATCCAAATCATTTTTACAAACTAGCAAAAATATCAAATGTTTCTGAGCCAATTGCACAATCCAAAATTGAATACAAACCGAGACAATGAGCTCATGACCAAACAGTTTCACATACATAAGGGATACCTTAGTAATTTTTTTTTCTTTTTTTTTTTTTTTTTTTTTTCTTTTTTTTTTTTTAATTTCAAGTTCTGTTTACTCTTTGCAGTTCCAGGACATGCGCCGGAAAAGAGTTAGAGGGCCTAACATTATGCAAAAGTTTAGGACCAAAACTGATAAGAGGACCGTGATTAGCGTTCAATTTAATGAATATGGCACTCGTGAGAAAACAAACCAGCACATGACCCATTTCATAGGTCGCTTGCAAGGAGTGGGATATTGCCAAGTTCACAAACCATGAATAAGAACATTAGTGACGAATGCCAAGAAACAAATCTTGCTAGACACCGTGAATGTATGTCAGAAATAATTACATATCTAACTGATTAAGATAAATATTACTTGCTGTGACGACATATTTTTTTCAGGACAAATTTGATCTCCCCCCAGGTTCTGATGACTGGATTTTGAAATCTTTTGGGAGGAAAGTGAAAAATTGGAGGGCGAGAGTTAAAAAGGACTACTATGATCCGACTTTGCCATTTCGTGAACAAATTACCTTCAAGCCAAAACGGGTGCTTGCGTCTCAGTGGAAGAGACTGGTCAAGTATTGGAATAAGGGAAAATCTAAGGTATGTAATAGTTTTTCAGCTTTCAACAACAAATTTTATTGTTGGGTTAACTCCTTATATTTTTACCTCAGCGACTTAGTGAAAAAAATAAGGCCAATAGGGCAAAAAAGAAGATGGTGCAAGTCACGGGTAAAACAAGTTATGCTCAAGTTCGTGAAAAGCAAAAGGTAAGTTAATAATTTCGTGCAACTATATATGTATTAAGAGATTGCATTAGGGGTGCAACTATGAAAATCTTCTTCTCGTAGCCTTAAATTAATATCATAATGCTAGGAGTGATGGTGAAGTGTCTCTTTCTTTTTGTTTGTTATTTGCTTAAATTTATGCTATAACCGAAACTAGATAACGACAACCAGTTTAAGTAGACTCAAAAAGATTACTTGGTAATTTTTAATTCGATATATTGGTACTGACCTCAAGTTAGGTTTTGGTACAAACTTTTATAACAGTAAGTTTTGGACAGATTTGATTTTGCAAGAGTCAAAGAATGATATGTGTTCACATATGGATTTGATACATAGAGGCACAATAGGGCGGTTTCACAAATTTAGAAAGCTATGTACCATGATAAAAATAGTATATTAGCTGATTTTTCTTGGTGGATGAACATGTACTTTTTATGCTAATTATAGAAGAATGCCATAATTGTTGATTTTTAGAAAAAGTCAAACTGATGTGTATAATAAACACAAGCCTGAGAATTCAGAAATACTTGGGTATGAAACATGATGGGTTGGTTAGATTAGAGTAAACCGCATTGTATTTGTATAGTCCAATATATGTGTTAGTTACTAACTTATTTATGTAGTTAGTTCTTGGTTCTGTCTTTTATATAATACATTTGCACTGGATAAATACTCTGAGTTGTGTGGATAAAATGATCCATGCTATTTAGAAGAATGGTCATGGTCTGTTTTGTGGTATATCTTACCTTTAAAATGGATGCAATTTCTCATCTTGAAATGGGTACTTATTTTTGCATGTTAGTATTTAACACAACATTAGTTTTAGGTAGTTTGTCTCTTTACTTGATAGTTTGACCTATAACATGGCAAGTTATCTTCAAATGGTCACACATTATTGGTGTTTTTTACTTATGGAATAAATGATTCCTTGGGCTATTTGGAATTAACACTTGTTTGCATATACTCTATTTTTTGTTGTTGAAACAGGTAATCTTGGGGCGTGAACCAACTAGAAAGGAGTTGTTTCGGGCTTGCTTTTCTAAAGATGGAAATACACAAAATGAAGAAGCTGCAGAAGCCATTGTATGTACTACATCTTTATGTTCATTTATCTGGAATTATTGTCATTTCTTGCAAGTAGAGTAGTTTTAAGGTTATCACATTTAACAAGTTTAGTACTACTTTTTATCAGGAACAAATGGAAGAACTCACTTCTCAACTTTCAGAGCATGAATTGGATGAGCCTGGACCTCAAGATATATATTCTAAAGTAATGGGTAACGACAAGAATGGAACCGCAGAGATGTATGGGCTAGGTGTTCGCGCTTCTGATGTTTGGGGTGTGGTTCCAAGTCGTTCTGCTCGTCATAGAGATAAGCTACAATGGAAGTCTACTGCTGAACGACTTAGTGCCGAATTGGCTCAATATAAAGCAAGGGATGCACAAAGGCAAGGGTCGAGTGATAATGATTCTCATGGTCCAAATGTTCCCCATCCATCACCACAGGGCCTCATAGCCAATGAACCTCGACCTTTACGAGTACGTGTTTATTTGAATGAAAATTTTGTGCTCTTGGTAATTAAACTATGACACCTATTTATGCAAATTATAATTGTAGGTTGGACTTCAAGTTTACTTGAAGAGCATTTCGAACTCAGAGATTGTGGCAAAGGGATGGGTAAGGAGTTTGGATCCGGATGAGGTAGTTGGGAGTGAAGTGATTGGACCAAATTGGTGCGAGGTGAATGTTCAAGTCGCTATAAAAAAAGATGAATATTTGATAAGGAAGTATGGATTATTTGACACAGTTCAAGATGCTATTGGCGCACCCGTTGCTTGGCCTTGCTCTCTTGTTTCGGTATGCTACCCAGTTATACTTATCATTATATAACCTTTTATATAGACCAAACTTTATTACACCATATTAAATATGAATTGCTTAATTTATTTGTAGGTGGTGCCTGAGGAATGAAGATGATGGATGATGACTTTTGTTTCTAGTTTTCCTTTGTTACATATGCTACTACTACTTTGTTTTTTATTTTCTGTTATTGTTGTTATTGTCGCCTGATGGCTAGCTCAAGACTATCTCTACTTGTTCTGCTACTTCTATTTCCTCGTATTTATATTGAATTGTGTAAGACTTTTATCTTGGATGTTGAAATGAAATCCTTTCTTGCTTATTAAATTATATTTTTATGTTTAATTGCTTCAATTTTTTATTATTTATTTATTTATTTATTTATTTATCTTTGAATTAAGTAGTGTTAAATATGTTGCATAGATACGAAGTGTTTTATGATGTGACTTAATAGGACACTAATGCTATTAACTAAACATGGGACGGAATGTCTTTTATAACACCAAATTTGGTCCTAACAAGGCACTTATGTATTAGTACTCTTTTCTTGGTACTTAAATAAGACTTTATCCATTATGTTTTCGTCATATGAAAATGTGTGTTAGGACCTGTGAAAGTGTCCCAAAACATAACAAATGGCTAAGCATATATTAGAACACCGGATAGCATCCTATAATGTGGTTTATTAGGACGCTACTTTGGTCGCATAAACATTTTTATGGGACCAAAGAATTAGTTTGAAAAGGTTTGAGTTTGTTAGGACGCCAATAAATGTCCTAAATATCTATTACAACCCCTTCTTATGGGACACTTTTATTTTGGTCCTATTATGTTAAAGGTCCTATAAACTCTTTTTATAGGACACTAACAGGCGTCCTATAAGTCCCATTTTCTTGTAGTGAGATATACCATTATAATCTTGCTAGATGTATATATGTATGTTTTTTCGAAGTATATATTGAGTGGTACATCTTACTTCTATCCATCCATGCATATATATAGGCATGAACCAAGGACTTAAAAGTAAATTGATACACATTTTATGTGTCTAGTAATTATCAACAGAATGATTCCCAAAACATATTAATAATGGATAAATTCTTATAATACACGGTTTTGTTAATGACAACTCAAATTACAGTTGATATTGGTATCATCTATCTACATTATACCTCTCATACCTCGATTGTAATTAAACATCATTTTATTCAATTGCACTAAAGAGTTTGTTATGCATCTATATTTTCTGATTAATTATTGCCTGATTCATCCATAACTTTAGAGAGTTGGGTGTAGTTGCACCCTAGAATATGTTATACGGTCGTCACCTCATCACATACCTTATAACACCACTATAATATAAGAGAAATGCTAGATCCATAAAAAGTTTACAAAAATATATTCACGCTATGACTTATCAACCAAATGTGGATGGTAAGAAAGAAGAAAGAGAGATTATGATGCAATATAATTGGATCCCTACACTTACCAAGTCATTGTCAGAGTATAATTTTGTAAACTCTTTGTAGATGTTGTATTACTCATTACATAAACACCTTTCCCAAACAAAAAAAATACTTCACTCATTCACCCGAGAAAATAAATAAATAAATAAATAAAAGTCAACCCAACCACATTTAGCCTACAACATGGCCATGACATTTAAGGCGGTGCAGTTTGCTATCCATAAGGCAAAAAATTTGCCATGACACGCCATAGCATCCCTGCACTGGGCTCTCTACTATTTAATCATAATCATCCATAATGTATTACTTTAATGAATTCTTTTCTTAATATCAAATTAACCCTTAAGACTAGTATTAGCAAAACTATAAATCGTCTTCATTTGTGTTTCTTCTTCTTTTTTATGTGTTAGACATAAAATAATTGATCATGTGCTTTCAAAATAAGTGAAAAGTTTGTCGAAGGTATGATGTAAAAGTTACGCAGCATTATTGTTATGCCATGTCATTACAACATATCAATATAGAATAAATATGTCGCATACTTATTATTTCCTTGAAGAAAAAAAAACTCTCCCACCCTTTGGCGACCATGGAGAAAAACGATACCCTGAAACTTTTTTAATCGATCTTCAATCTCTCCCACCACAAGTCTGACTTAATCTTTGATTATATCTTGGGTATGATCTAGCTTAACTCTTTTCTTGTCTTTGGTCTGATTTGTGATTGGTTTTTATTTTTTAGGGTTTTTTATTCGCTAGTTAGGGTTTTTATTAAGTCGATTTGATCTGCTCTTAAATCCCATCCTTATATCAAACGATTACATTGAATTCATCACTAATCTGCTGGTTCATGGGATAATCTTTGTGCTTAATCGTTTTAAACCCTGGTTTTTAAATTAGGGTTTTCTAGCTTTGGACGTGAAGAGTTGCTGGTTACTTTCTTCTTGTTTTTATGTTCGATTTTATTGCTTTGGGTATTCTGATTTGTTGATGATGTTGGGAGAGGAGAATATACCTATGCCACCTCCTGTGGTTAATGATACAACTGATGTAATTAATGATAACAATGTATCTGCTGGTGGGCATGTGGAGCCGGTTTCATGTGCCTCACCTGCTACTGATGCGAATGTGATTGAACCAGGTCTTCGATCTGGTAATGTGTTGAATGAATCTCAAGTGGAGAAGAAGTCTGCTAATGTGCATGTGGTTGCTCCTAATGTTGAACAGTTATTGTTTAGTGCGCGTAAAATTTTTATGCTACTATGAATCAAGTTCAACGTGAGATTGCTGCTAATAAGGGTATTCATACAGATTCAAACACTACAGGTGGTTTGGATCAGCCTATAAATACGAGTGGTACGGGAGTGAAGTCGGTCTCTTATGCGGGTGCTACTTCTAGCGATCCTAAGAAATATTTGTCCAATTTTCGTAGGTTGGAATGTAGCAACAAGAAGGCTGAAGTTGATCTTTGTGTCCCGATGAAAGTAGTGGAAGAGGTGAATCTTAGATTTGAGAATACTCTTTATGGGTATTTCCTTGGTTAACGCCTTACTTTTCCTGTTGTCGATTACTATGTACGCAATGCGTGGGCTAAGTATGGTTTACAAAAGGTGGTGATGAATGCAAAGGGTTTCTTTTTCTTTAAGTTCAATTCGATGAAAGCTGTTGATGATGTTCTTGAAAATGGTGCTTGGTTGATTAGAAATGTACCTATTATTCTTAAACCATGGACCTTGAACACCAACTTATTGAAAGAGGATTTGACTAACATCCCGGTGTGGGTTAAATTCAATGATGTTCCTCTTGCTATGTTCTCTGATGATGATCTTAGTCTTCTTGCTATATTGATTGGTACGCCTAAAAGGTTAGATGCTTATACTAGCCAAATGTGCAAGGAATCATGGGGCCGTAGTAGTTTTGCTAGGTGCATGATTGAAGTGAAGTCGGATGAGCTGCTTAGGGATAGCATCACTGTGGAGATACCTTTACTTGATGGTACAGGTTCGACTATTGAGAAGGTTCGGGTTGAATACGAGTGGAAACCGCCACGTTGTGATACATGTAAGATCTTTGGTCATACTTTGGTTGATTGTCCAAAAGTTGCTTTACCTGCTCTTCAGCCGACTAAGACTGTTAATGATGGTTTCAAAACTGTCAATAACAAGAAGAAGGTAAAGCAAGGTGGTTCAACAAATCCGGGTCAAAGAGGGTTTACTAAACCTGTTCTGGGTAAACATTTTTAATATCAACCCAAAAAGACTCCTCCTGAACCCAAGAAAGCGGATGGTACAAAGAAGAAGGCTGCTGTTGTGGCTAGTACGAGTGGTGCGCCGATTGTTACATCAAACCAATTTGATAGCCTCCATATGGATGATACTGATGATTTTGGTATTCCTACCAATGAAGTGACTAAGGATGTGTATTCTGGTAGTACAAATGAAGCTAAGGAGGATGGGTCTCGGATGACTAGTGATGCATCACATGAACCGCTTGAATCAATGGGTGCTAATGAGGTTGGTCCTACTCCTATTGTTGATAAAATTGGGAAGCTTGAAAAGCTTCTTTTTGATGGGAAAGCTACTCTCGTTGATGATGATGGTCATTCTATTAAAAAGGTTGATTTTCCGGCTCCATCTTCTTCTTCTACGAAAAGGGGTAACCCATTCTCTAAGGTAGGAGACATTGTTGTTTCTGACAGTGATGATAAGGAAGTTGTGAACGTTTTTGATGAGACAAGGAACCTTTTTGGTGGTGGTCATGACCATGAAGATGATTATGATGACTATGATTATGATAACTATGCGGATCAGTTCTACGATCTTCCGGGGGATTTCAAGATCCAAGGCATCGTAGGAAGTAATTTTGTTTCATAGGAGTCTAATCTTATCATTTGAGTAATGGTTTAAGTTCTTGTGTAGAGAATAGGAAGTACCTTGTTATGTAAGCTTTACCGCCTATGTAACGGGCTGAGATATGGGATTCACCCATATCCTTTGTACTTAAACGTTTCTTTTTGGAGTAATATATTTACCGGGTCTTTTAACCTTTTATCCAATTAAAAAAAAAAAAAAAATGTCAGCATAATTCTAATCTATCATCAAAAAATATGATTCTTATCGTAAGTTAGTTGAGTATCAAATGCCATGCAAGGTTTATATCTTCTCCATAAAGTCTTATTGAAATTATATATCTTTCGTATGCTTCATTTTATTCATTTTTGTATCTGTAAACATTGTTGCTATGGCTTAATTACTTTAATTATGAAATAAAGTCTCATTAGATTTTCATTTGTGATAATCATATTATAGGATTTTGATCTAGCACTTGGTATCGTAGTATTTACACACTAAACGCACCCTTTTTGGACCAATGGCACGCCAACTGCCATACCATGCAATACGCCATCTACATGTCAAATGGTTTTGAGTTACTAGAGTGGCTCACACCAATGGTCTTTTGTGTTTATTATTATTATTACTATTATTATTATTATTATTATTATTATTATTATTATTATTATTATTATTATTATTATTATTATTATTATTATTATTATTATTATTATTTTATATTGTGAGTGTGTGAGTATTTTTAGTGGGGTATTTTGTGGGACCCAATAACATGTTAGTGGTGTGTTATGAGGGAGAGTGTTTGAGTGATTGATGTGTTATTGGGGAAGGGATGACGTGACGCTGAGTTGGCATACCGATAACATGTTAAACGTTAACACGATACCTAGTGCTCTAAGCTAAAGAGGATAAGGATATCAATGGTCGAAAACTGCTACAAAAGAAAAAGCAAAACCATGTATAACATGAAATAGAAATAAGAATTTATTTCAAACAAGGTTAACAATAATATTAAGGGTAAAAGTCAAAAATAACTAATGTACTTTTCAATTTGTGCTAATATGACTAACATATTTTCTAAATGTCCACTATGACTATTCTAGTTTCAAGTTTTAACCAATATGACTAACCACTTGATATGGTAATTAACAGTTAGTCCCTAATACATTAAACAATTGCACCGTTGGTCCCCAATACATAACCTCTGTTAGTAGCAAATACATAAACAATTGCACCGTTAGTCCTCAATACATTACCCCAGTTAGTTCAAAATACATAACCACCGCTACCTACCACCACCACCACTACCAATCACCACCACCGCCACCCACTGCCACCTACCACCACCAGCCACCACCCCACCACTCACCACCACCCACCACCACCACCCACCACCACTATCTACCGCCACCACCTACCGCCAGCACTTACCACCACCACCACTTCACACTCACCACCACCACTTATCACCACCCACCCCAACCACACTCACCACCAGCACCACCACACACCAATCACCCATACCACCACCCCACAGCCCACACCGCCACCTACCATCCACTCCACCCCCACACCCCACCAACACCATCATTGTTACCAACCAACACCACCCACCACCACTCCACCACACCACCCTAATACATAAACAATTGCACAGTTGGTGGGTGGTGGTGGTGGTAGGTGGCGGTGGTGGTGGTACAGTGAGGGTGGGTAGGTGATGGTCAGTGGCGTGGTGGTGTGGATGAGTAGTGGTTGGTGGACAGGTGGTGGTGATGAGTGGTGTGGTGTAGTGGTGGTGGTGCAGTGGTGGTGGGGTTGGGTGGGTGCGTGGTATTGGGTCGGCTGGCGTAGTATTGGTGTGGGTGGTGGTGTAGTTCGGTGTGCGGGTGGTGTGCGTAAGTGGTGCTGGTGGTGGTGGGCAGTGTGTGGGCCGGTGGTGAGTGGTGGCTGGTGGTAGGTGGCGGTCGGTGAGTGGTGGTGTGATTGATAATGGGTGGTGTATAGGGTGGTGGTGGTGGTAGGTGGCGGTGGTTATGTATTTGGGACTAAGTGGGGTTATGTATTGAAGACCAACGGTGCAATTGTTTATGTATTTGGTTCTAACAGAGGTTATGTATTAGGGACCAACGGTGCAATTGTTTTATTTATGGGGACTAACGGTTAATTACCATGTCAAGTGGTTAGTCATATTAGTTAAAACTCGAAAGTAGAATAGTCATAGTAGACATTTAGAAAGTATGTTAGTCATATTGACACAAATTGAAAGTACATTAATCATTTTTTACTTTTACCCTAATATTAAACTAGAAATAACACTTTATTTCGCAACTTCCCTGTCATATTTGAAAAAGTGCATAATCTTTCAATTTGCTGTGTACTACTCCGTTCTTTTGGATTTTCGGTTTACAATGTACTATCAAGTCAAGAATTTCAAATGGCCTGGGGATTGCAAAGCACAAGAAGAAAAATCTCAATTTATGACAAGGCGACGTCACTAACAGCAGAGATATGGTCGCTAAAGTTGTTTAGTGACCAAAACTGGGTGGTCACATTTCGTCACTATATACTTAGTCACTATATAATACAATCATGGAGCCAATATTATTATTCATAACGCTATAAGATTCTTCTTATATACTGTATAAGATAAAAGGTAAAAGATGTAGCATATGTGCCTTTACTTTAGATGATAAAAAAATTGACATTTGCTCTTTCGCTACATTGACCTACAAAATACACTTATTACGTCGCATCAGAATGTTTTATTCGTTTTAGGAACTTAAACTTATTTGTTCTCATTTTTAAATTTAGGGTATATTTGATAAAATAACTCTTGCTGGAACTGAAAATGTAGCCGTATATGAAGACTGAGAGGAAGATTTTAAAAATATATTCTTTGTATAAGTTATATGAAATAGCATATCTTTTTCTCTCTTTAGAAACTATGACCAAGTAACGACTGATTCAAAAAAACCATGGGATCCTCCGTTTCTCTTCTAACAATTCTAAACTCATGTAAACATATATTTTTAATTTGAAATCAAAAGCAAAACTATAATATTGTTAAAAAATACAAAAAGGAAAATCTAAACAAATGAATCTGGTTTAGAACCACGAAAACAGTTTGCATGAGGAATCTAATTCACAACAAAAATTGCCCTAACATGCCTAGAATACATGTAAACGTATCAACTTTATTTTTTATTATTATTATTATTATTATTATTATTATTATTATTATTATTATTATTATTATTATTATTATTATTATTATTATTTTTGGGCAAATTACCTGAAAATGTATGCAACTTGCCACTTTTTCTCATTGTATGTAGCTTTCTTTTTTTTTTTCCCCAATGTGTCACTAAACTTGCTAAATTCGTCCATTGTGTGTAGCGGTGACTTGAATCACCTGCTGGCGCAGGTTAACCTAACGGTCGTTAGGTTTATCATTGCACCGTTAGTCCTTTAGACTAACGATCGTTTATCATGACTACATACAATGACAAAAAGTAACAAGTTAGATGACTTTTATAATTTTTAAAATTTATGTACGTTTTTTACACGTTTTTGCACACATTTTTATACACACATTTTTATACACGTTTTTATGCATGTTTTTATACGGATTTTCATACACACATTTGTATACACATTTTTATTCACGTTTTTATACACACGTTTTTTATACACACGTTTTTATGCACGGTTCTACACACGTTTTTATACGTTTTCGCCAGTTTTTTTGCGTTTTCGCCAGTTTTTTTGCGTTTTCGTCCAGTTTTTCGCGTTTTCGTCCGGTTTTTCACGTTTTCGTCCGGCTTTTCACATTTTCATCCAATTTTTTTACGTTTTCGTCTATTTTTTACGTTTTCGTCAGTTTTTTCACGCTTTCGTCTGTTTTTTCACGTTTTTGTCCCTTTTTTTTGCGTTTTCGTCCCGTTTTCGTGTTTTCGTCCATTTTTTCGCGTTTTCGTCCGGCTTTTTACGTTTTCGTCCGATTTTTCAATTTTTCGTCCGTTTTTTCACGTTTTCGTCCATTTTTTACGTCTTCGCCAAATTTTTTATGTTTTCGTCTGTATTTTTATGTTTTCGTCCCTTATTTCACACTTTCTGACAAAAAAGTAAAAAACTGACAAAAACGTAAAAAATATAGACGAAAACGTGAAAAATCTGACGAAAACATGAAAAACCGACGAAACGTAAAAAAACGGACAAAAACGTGAAAAACAAACGAAAACGTGGAAAATCTGACGAAAACGTAAAAAAACGGACGAAAACGTAAAAAAACTGACAAAAGCGTAAAAAAATGACGAAAACGTGAAAAATCTAACGAAAACATAAAAAAGCGGACGAAAACATAAAAAAACCGACGAAAACGTAAAAAAACTGACAAAAGGTAAAAAAAATCCGACGAAAACATAAAAAAACTAACAAAACGTAAAAAAACTGACAAAAACATAAAAACCCGGACGAAAACGTGAAAACCCGGACGAAAACGTAAAAAATCGGACGAAAACGCGAAAAAACGGACGAAAACGCGAAAAAACGGACAAAAACACGAAAAACCGGACGAAAACGTAAAAAAACTGACGAAGACGTAAAAAAACCGACGAAAACGTAAAAAAACCGACGAAACGTAAAAAAAAGACAAAAACGTAAAAATGTGTGTATAAAAAACGTGTGTATAAAAACGTATATAAAAATGTCTGTATAAAGACGTGTGTATAAAAACGTGTGTAAATGTGTGTTTATAAAAACGTGTGTAAAACCGTGCATAAAAATGTGTGTATAAAAAACGTGTGTATAAAAACGTGCATAAAAACGTGTATACAAATGTATGTATGAAAATCCGTATAAAACATGCATAAAAACGTGTATAAAAATGTGTGTATAAAAGCGTGTATAAAAATGTGTGCAAAAACATGTAAAAAACGTACATAAATTTTAAAAATAATAAAAGTCATCTAACTTGTTACTTTTTGTCATTGTATGTAGCCATGATAAACGATCGTTACTCTAAAGGACTAACGGTGCAATGATAAACCTAACGACCGTTAGGTTAACCTGCTCCAGCAGGTGAATCAAGTCACCGCTACACACAATGGACGAATTTAGCAAGTTTAGTGACACATTGGGAAAAAAAAAAGAGAAAGCTACATACAATGGGAAAAAGTGGCAAGTTGCATACATTTTCAGGTAATTTGCCATTTTTTTTTTAAGTTTTTAGTCGTATGTATCTAGGTGATCAAATAGTATACATTTTGAAATTTAGTACCAATAAGATAAACATACATTTTCAATTTATAAACCTCGCTGCAATGCGCGGGGTAAAATACGACTCGTCTAAAACAAAAGACGATAGGCAAACTTGCATTTGTTTAGCTTTAATACTACAATACTTTGAGTCTGTAAAATATGGTTTCACTTTCCAAGAATAGTAACCTTTAAAATTGTTTAATCTTCAATTGCTAAAACTTCCTCCCACCTGATCAATATCTCTTTTGGAGTTAGTACATTCATCTTTAGTGGTGTCTACATGAATTCGACACAATTTGCGTGACACAATACATTTAAAATGATGAATACTAAAAAAACAGATGTACCAATATAGCATAATTAGCTTTATCTCAATCTAGATTAGTGAAGTGAAAGTGACATAATTAGGTTTACCCCAATCTTCTGGTTCGGACCTAAATGCCATTTCTGGGAATGACATTCACAAAAGTCACATCCGATAAATCTATATGCCAAAAGCATCATTGTATGCGTGAGCATTTCAAACATATTGGAGGTGAAGTTCCACCTCCTTTGAATCAACATCAAGTATAAAATTAAATTATGATATGACATTTACTCATTTAGCGTTTTTGACCATTTTGCTTAGCAAGCAATATTTGCATGTTTTCAGTCACTCATAGAACACCCCTATATTTACTACTTAACATCACCTCTTAGATCAACTGGTTATTTGTGTGAGCTAAGAACCTGGCAGCCCGGGTTCAATTCTTGTCAACATACTAGTTATGAGTCTATGAACCTATTTGGTGGTGGTCATGATCGTGAAGATGATTATGATGACTATACGGATCAGGTCTACGATCTTTCAGGGAATTTTGATGTTTATATGACACATATGGTATCAAGCTCCAAGGTCTTGGTAAAAAATAATTTTGTTTTCATAAGAGTCTAATGGTATATTTTGAGTAGTGGTTTTTTCTTATTTAGAGAATTGGAAGTATCTTGTTATGTAAGCTTTTTCACCTATGTAACGGGCTAAGATATGGGATTCACTCATATCCTTTATACTTAAACATTTTTTCGAGTAATATATTTACCGGGTCTTTTGACCTTTTACCAAAAAAATATATATATACATATATTTTCTACTTGAATTTCTCTAGTATCATCCTTTCCTTGCAAGATTTAAAATGTGAGCCGCACATACTAACTATTTCCCATTCGATAAACAATTGCCTTTCTTTGCAAATGTTTAAAAAAAAAAAAAAATAGATCAATTGCGATAACATTCGCACTTGTGTCATCAACCAAAATAGACAATACAACACCAATACCCCACTCATTTACATAAGAATCTATTCGTTATCTATACTTTAATTTCACTTAAAAATTTGTCTTTTGTAAAGATGCCGAACTATCGGTAGTCAAAAATATCATACCAATATTTTTTTGAATTAAATTCATAAGTTTATTTTTATCCTCGCGTCATACAATTTGTGACAAACTTGTGTGGTAGTACCTCTGCATGGAACATCAAATAATGATCGATTAACCTTAATTATTAGAATAGTGCCCAAAGCTTTCATCCATAACAAAACTAAAATAGAGCTCATCAACTATAACCATGTGCCAAGATTTTTAACTATATTTTTAAGAAAATTTACATGTCAACATTCCACAGGTTTGAGATTTACATGTTTGTTCAAGATCAACAACCCATTGTGTAAGTTTCTCGATTTCAGCACGAAGGAAGTTGGTAGAACTGTAAAATCAAGAAGATAAGTAAGATCGGGCCTCGAACAAACTCAACTAGTTTCACTTGTAGACCTTTTAAAGCATTTTAATCCTTCTGTTGAGGCCGATTAGTGGAAGTTCACCATCAACACTCCTCACATTTTCTCTGTTTCGGCTATGAGAAAGCACATCGATGTTCAGATTTTAGATACAAGTGGAACCAAGGTAAGATGGAACAAAAACAATCCAATTAAAATTAACGTATTTGCTTAGAGATTGATCATCAATAGACTTCCAACTCGTCACAATTTGGATCTACGCAGAATAGACCTTGATTCCATTCTCTGTCCAGTTTGCAATGAAGCTGTAGAGAGTGACCAACATCTATTTCTCGAGTGCAACATCGCACAACATCTTTGGAAGCTGATCTTAAAGTGGTGGGGGTTACGCGACTACAACAAAGACATCTTAGGTAAAACCTATATTTGATGCACTGGTTCTTATCACCAATTGGACTATTTGGCGCTTCCGAAATAGACGGATTTTTGACTTGAAACCTCTAAGAAAAGACACCCTCGAAGCAGAAATAAGAACCCTAGCTTTCTTTCTCGTGGATTACTTATAGAAACAGTAGATTGGAATGTATGGATCTATGATCCTATCTTGGCATGTAACAGCATCTTGTAAATTTTCCCATCTCGAGCTTCTTGCTTGAGTTCTTTAATAAAATCTTGCCGTTCAAAAAAAAAAAATGTGTACTAAGACTGTTGATATATTCTCTTGTGTAGTCGGGTGCTGAGACGCCTCAAATTGTTTTCATAATAAACCAAATAAGTCTGCAATACTTGACTGTTAATTGGTGTCAGTCACTAAAATTTTCAAGTAATACTGAAGCAAGTTTAGGAACCGTTTGATCATGAGGTTGAATTATATTGGAGGAGTTGAGGGTTAAGGTGCTGTTGTAAGAGTAGATGGTTCAATACGTAGCTATGTTTTTCCCCGGTTAATAACTTTCTGACAACAACAAATTGTTCACCAAAACATGGTTGAAAATTGTTAAACATACTGTTGTCAAAATTTGTTCTTGTAACGTACTAGGGTAACAATACTGTAGCTTGTTTTGAGGGGTAGCATAGGGTTAGCACTTACATGATTTCCTTCTTGTCATTGTGAAACATCAAAATTGGTTGCCTCTAGGGAAGTTCCGTCAAGATAACTATGATCTGCATTGTCACGAAGACGTTGGTTAGACTTAAGTGTCCTAAATGTTAGCGGTAGACTCAATGGTGCACTTGTACTAGTTATCAAGGAACGTAGCGGGTGTCCCCACCTTCGTCAATATCAACATTCTCGTAGTGAGAATTCAATAGCTCATGTGTATTATATTCACTCTCAAGTTAAGCATTGGAGGGGTTTGTGATGTGTTTTATCTCCGCGCTCAAGTAGATGATATTTAGAGTGTAGTCACACTTGGATTATGAATTTTGAATATCACTTAATTAAAGGTTTGTGATCACTTGAGGCCTAAAGTTTGTTAACACCTAATCCTTATTACTAGTAAAATTTAGGTACGATGTCAACCTGCAATACTATATTCTTTCTCAAGACACGCATTTATTCATGTAAATGAGTGTTATAGATTCTCGATGATTCATCAAATAGACAAAATTATTATACGGAAATAACTGATGCGATTTTAATTCACATTGGAGCCAAAAGTTTAAAGAAGACCTGTGGTATCTGGTTTTCTTTTCTTGATTCTTTTCCAGTTATAACTTCTTCCAGATTTCTTATACTTTCACCATGTGTATTCTATTTACTTATTCTTCTATTATAACACAATAGGAGTAAGAACTCAAATAGGCTACAACCGTTTAAGTGTTACATTCCAGGTTTAGATTATGGTGTTATATATACTTTCACAGAAGTAGACACTAGAATGAGAAAAAGGTAAGTTTGATACACTTGCATGGAGAAATCTGTGTTTGAATCAAACAAAATAACTTGGAATTTTTTTCAAGAACTTAATTGCTTTTGTGGCCTCCAAGTGAGTTTGTAAAATGGTCCGGTAAAACGTTGCTAAAAGATCTGTTTTATTGTCGAAGTATCTGTAATTGAATAAGACATATGGACACTATGAGAACTTCGTTAAAGGCCCCAAAACACACTATCTAGAGCTCAAGATTCTCATTAAATCATAAAAAGTATATTCGAGTTAATTGTGCTATATCAGGAACAACAAAAGATGGAATTCGTTGATCCATCTAGAGCTCAAGATTCCCTATCCATCTAGTGCACTAAGGTATATTTAAAGTTTGTATTCCACTACTGTATCTTTTCGATCTACCAATAATGGACGTATCTTTCCTTCAGGTTCTTTTCCTAATATTATCTGCAGTGCAATAAATTATTTAAGTACTTATTCTTTGACTTCTCATTTTTACCTTCGCCCATGTAAATCTGCTGGTTGTTCAGTTCTATATTTGCATCTGAACTTTGTTCGTTGTGAGCACTTGCAAATAACAAAGAAAACACCCTAGATGGATATGCATGTGGCTTAATTATAAGTAGCATGTTTGTGGAATACTATGACACTTTTGGCTGCAAATGAATGTGGTAGAATCCCTCAATCCATCCCGGCCAGCCTGAACTGTCGACACACACACACACACGCACACACATACATAAGGCACATGTGAATTGTAGACACACACACACACACACACAAGGACACATGTGAATTGTCGACACACAACACATAAGGAATAGTATGCACATGAATTGTTTTGGGAATTTAGATTTCCTGAAATAAGTCATGACTTTCACTGTAAAGTGTAAACTACTGTTAAGTGTAGTTCTTAGTTTAGTATCGTAAACATCTATTCAACAATTTTTTGGGTAAAGGGGAGTAATCCTGCACCCTGGTAAATATATTAACCAAAAAAACTTTTAAGTACAATGGATATGGGTGAAGTCCCACATCTCAGCCCGTTACATAGGCGAAAAGCTTACATAACAAGATACTTCCTAATTTCTAAAAACTAGAAATCAAACCACAACTCAATGAAAACAAGAACACCGAAATGAATTACTTCCTAGGGCCTTGAAGCTTGGTACCATACATGGCATTAAAAGCATCCAAATTACCGGGAAGATCATACACCTGGTTCGCATAATCATCATAGTCATCATACTCTTGTTCAAACTCTTGCCCCCCACCAAAAAGATTAGCAGACTCATCAATTGGGTTGGCAACCTCGTCTTCAGAATCAGACACCACAATTTTTCCCACCTTTGAAAATGGGTTTCCCCTCTTAATAGCAGAGGTCGACGGGATAGAATGACCATTATCATCCACAAGAGTTGCTCTACCATCAATAAGTAACTTTTCAAGCTTTCCAATTTTTTCAACAATAGGAGTAGAACCCTTACTCAAATCTTCCTCATTAACTTCCGTAGTATTACCTGTCTTATTAGACTAATCCTTATTAACTTCAGTTGTACTAGCTGTCTTACTAGACTTATCCGAATTAACTTCCATTGAACTACCAGCATCCACATCCTTGTTGTTATCATTAGACGGAGTACCAAAAGCATCCGCATCATCAATATTAAGGGCAGCAAACTGATTAGATGTAGAGATCTTCGTTCCACTCGTACTAGGCACATCAGAAGACCTCTTCTTAGTGCCCTCCACCTTCTTAGGTTCAATTGGAGTCTTCCTGGGTTGATACTGAAACTGCTTACCCACAACTGGTTTAGTAAACCCTCTATTACCCTGAGTTGTAGAACCACCTTGCTTACCTTTCTTTCTATTATTGACATTCATGAAACCATCATTAATAGGCTTAGTAGATTGAACTGGAGGTGTAACGACTTTAGGACAATCACTCAGAGTATGACCAAAGATCTTACAGTTATCACACCGAGGTGGTTTCCATTCGTACTCAACCCAAATCTTCTCAATAGTCGAACCCGAACCATCAAGTAATGGTATCTCCACAGTGAGGCTATCCCGGAGCATCTCATCCGACTTCACTTCAATCATGCATCTAGCAAAA